>CM070082.1:980964-1214598 GCA_036250285.1 Pyrocoelia pectoralis
ACTTAAAGCAATGGCTAATGAGTTAGTGATTGATTAATATGTAAAATAAATTACTCAAATCGCAGTGTGATCAAGTTACAATTAATCTAAAAACATAGAAACAAGTAGAAATTGGCACATGGTATATGAAGACTAAGCGCATTTTTTAGAAACACATCTTAAGCAAAGTTTTATTCCTTAAAATTCCTTAAAGATTAGTCCAAACCATAGAAATTGGTACAAGCGGACAGAAGACAATAGTACATTGTGTTCTAATTCTTCAAAAAAATTTTAAAGGTTAAACACAAAAGCAGTTATTTAAAAACAAAAACTACAATTTAATGAACTAATGAATTTAATGAAGTTTGTTGTTGTTCATCAGACAATATGTTTGCCACTTTTCTCAAAGGAAACGACCTGCAAATTTCTAAATGGCAGGAAAAGTCTCAAGCCAAGATATGATCTGGATAAAACCAAAGACATACCTGTAGTTAGTTTGGCTCCAATCGGTCGACGCGTAAGCATTGCGTTGCCAAAACAGCTCTTTAGAAAATGATTTGTGGATGAGTTCTCTCTTTAGACACGACAAACAAATTCGAAGAGCGTCTGGCTGTGAAGGTGAAAGTTCTCTCTACGAACAATTCTTCGTAGAGAAGAAGGGGGCTCAGATGGACGAACAAAATTCAAATAAGCACATTTCTTTAATTTTAAAAAATGCGCTAAAAAGAGTTAGAACACTCTAGACTAGAGTACATACCAACCTGCTTACTAGAAGCAGATACATTTCTAAGCAAAAAATTCAATTTGAAGTAGTGAGTTTATTATTTATGCTCAAATTATAACCTTCTCTTGCAGTTACACAACTGTAAATACATTCATTCCTCTCAGAGTAAAATCACGTGACAGAGATCATATTAACAAAAAAGTAGCTGATCGCCTGTCGATATGATGTTTGAGACGTTAAAAATCTCTGCTGTGAATGGAATTCCCTCAGTTCAGGCAATTTTTTTAGTACGGGCGATACCAATAACTTGAGTAGGTAGTTGATTCCAAAGAGATGCTTGGAAATCCGTTGTTCTTAGATGTCGGCCAACAATATACAAATAGTAGAGCCAGAATAAAGAACAATAAATTGATTAGTTGCATTAACGAATTTGGTCGCTAAAGAGGGTCAATAAAACAAGTTAATGTCAACATTACTTTAAAAGGGTTCGACAGGATGAAAAGTTCAATAACATGTCGCGAAACATACGATAGAAATCATTTGGAGTACTCTCAACTGCAACTGTGCAAAAACTTGTTCCACTTCTTAAGCTCAACGTATTCTTCGAAATTTAACTATCGCGATGACCACTATTCCGTTAAATTGGTTTTGCTTTATTCAGGCAGGATTTGATGATAAAAAAGGTCATCACACTTAAACCTGAAAGAATTGATAGGTTTATCACCTTTCTTTATTAAAGATAAACAATAAATTATTTGAAAGATAATAGAAATCGACTTAATCAAGATAAGATTATAATAACAAAGAAAAGAAGCTTTCTGAACCAAAAAGTTGTTTTACAAACCTTCCTGGTGGTTGTTTCCATTATTTTGGTTTATTGTTTGAGATGGGTGAAGTTGGTACCCCCATGTTGGAATTTTCGAGGGAATTTCGAAACGAAACATAATTTTGCCTAAGTCATGCCTAGTTTTGCCCAATAGTTAGTTTCCCAGTCCATGAGTCAATAATCGAATTTCTATGGTAAGAAGCTACATGAACGAGTTCGAAGAAATAACACAAATGAAATGATCGAGTGACAATTAAAAAACCTATTACGAATTTCAAAGACACTTCCTCTGGCCTATGTCATTTCTTCGAACTGACTAATGGGGGTCTCATACCAATTTATGGGTGAACGGGTGCTGGGCAAAACGAAATTACTATTGGGCAAAACTGGGCAAAATTATCCAATAATTTTCATTTCGAAATTCCTACATGGGGGTGTCAACTTCAGACAGCTTATTGTTGTACACTGTATAATAGATTGTTCATCGCTTCCTAGGAGAATTTGTTATCCCTGTATGAGTCCATGTTTTCCAACTTCTATCCATTGTAAAATACCCGAAAAATACCTCTATCGAATTCAACATTATTAATAGTACTCTTTCGACCGTTATAACTTATAACGCTAGTATCACGGGCAAGGAAATTAGATAACGATAACCTCAGCGATATTGAGACATTGTTCTTATTACTTAAGTTCCTTAGAGTTAAGGTTGTAGCGCACTATCCCGTTCCTTTCCGTCACGTTGACGGCCGTCGACGAATTGTTCTCACGCAACTTATGGAAAGCGATGGAACGGACAAGTGCGCGCTGTATGATTTAATTTAGTATATTTATGTTGAACGTTTTTTGACGGTCCGTGTCGTGACGGAACGGAACGGGTAAGTGCACGTTAAGCTTTAGATTGGATTTGTTAATGAAAATAATTGACCTGTTGAATCTCGATCTTCAAAAGGTGGAAGGGTTGAGGGCTAAATATTTATTATTTGTGTGTGTGTGCGGGTGTGTGTGTGTGTGTGTGTATCTATCCTTTTTCAAATGTGTACTTTCATTTTTGCGCCACACCACTTATAACTGTGAGAGTTTTCGTGGTTTACTTTAACCCTCTGCTTTCGATTGCTGAGATAACTACTAAACCGTTACAACGACGACGACTTACTCAAGCCAATGTGCGACCACTTTGCCAATAACATCTTCGTATTTAACTAAATCAAAGGCATTACTTTGATCTAACAGTACAAGATGATGAGTAAGGAACTATCGTGAGCCACCATTATATCATTAATCGCTATGAGTAACGCTGTTTCCAGTGCTGTAGTGTTTTAGGTAACCTGAGCGAGTAGCTAGAAGTATATTTTTTGATCAACAAATTGTTGTGCTACTACTCTTTCCGAGACTCTTTCTAACATTTTGAAAAGGTGGTAATATTCAAATTGGCCTTAAATCATTATACATCTTTTAATTGAACAAGCCTCGTATTTCTATGCCACGCCATATTAAGTTTGTGCTTCGAAAAAAATGCGCGTAGCCTGTATGTAACTATGTACATGCCATGGTACAATTTGTTCTAGTTACTTTTGTAGATTTTATACTTGGTTTAAAAACTATATTTTTAATGCTTTAATGCTGAAGTTCTTTTAAAGTCACAAAGTTAATTAAAGTCCTCGTTAAAGTCCTTTCAGCAAACCAGAAATCTGTTAAGCATAGGATTTCTAGAACGTTTGTACGTTTTCTCCGAGTTGTGAATCTTTCAATACATTCGCTTACACGAAATTAAATTACCACTGTGAATAACGTAAAATTTTAAACCAAAACTATACGTTTCAGGAAATAATGCAATATAACTTTTTGCTGTTTCGGGCGTATAATCATCTTATACAGGGAGGGTCATAAATTTTTGCATTCTTGTAATAGCCCTGGCGGAGTAACGGAGCGACGGAGAGACCGCATATGCGCGGCACCTCGCTTCTCGGAATTTTAGTCGCAGTGGATCGCTTCACGAGAGAACAACGCGCGTTCTGTGTAAATCATTAATTTTTACAAAAACAATGATTCGTATGTGGTTGCCGTTGGCATTACCAATTACATGGTATCAATCAGTGCCCAAGTGTTAATTTAATAAAGTACCTCAGTGGGTTAAAAAATTCGAAGCAACCGGTGTGACCATAAATCAGAAACAAACCGGACGACCACGGAGCCGAAGGGACGAAGAGAACACCGCGCAAGTAAACGTGCCTGTACGAGACGATCCGACTAGAGTCCCCGAAGAGTCCCTATATAACAGAGTACCGCGAAGGTCGACCATATTGTACCCAAAATGAGGCGCCAATTCGAATTTCTAAAAAAGATGTGTCAAAATTATCAATTTTCAAGATGGCTCCCTAAAACGTCAAAATAAGCAAAAATTGCTTCTTGTGAGCGATGTTCATGTTTCTCATAGTTAGCAAGGTCAAAAAAAAAACTTTGTGGGAATCAAACGAAAACATTTATTTACAACACAAATATCTATGACACTATCGTTTACAAAAGTAATAATAATCAATTAACTATTTACAAGACCTACATTAATTGTTCATAAAAAATGGAAATGTTACTAGTTACTTCACAAATCCACGCGCTTTCTGGTATATTGTCCCGATTAGTCAACTGCAGCCGTTGTATACACTTATACAGTATAAACGATTAACCACTTTCACTGCAATTTTTGCAATCGGGAACACATCAACCAGGAATTTTTTTTATTTCACTCACAGCAACAGGTTAACAAACGGGGAACACCTTGTTCAAACTGAACTGAACAACAAACACATGACATTTCAACGCGTCAAAATACAAATGTAACTAGTGATCCGCCATATTGTATCCAATTTATACGTTATCAACGCGCAAACGATCTTCACGGCAGATTTGAGGAATGTCAGCGTCGCAATGGTGGACATTTAGACGATATAATTTTTTAAGAAATGATTATCCCATCTTTGTTTATGATTTTGAGAATAGAGTGATTTAAATACAACATGTGTAGCTAATTGTTTTATCGCATTTTTTAAAAGTGCAAAAATTTATGGCCCACCCTGGTATAAGGCAAATGTACCGATATTGGGACGCTTAAGGCGATTTTAGGTCATAATAATTCCTTGCATTGATTAGTATGAAACTGCTATTTATTTAGTCTCATACGGTGCCATAGGATTAAATTTAAGCTACCTTAGGTAACATTGTGAATGTGATCTTATGTTGAAGACCAAGGGTTTAATAATTCGGCTCAAACTATTAGATATGTGCCTAGAAAAAGGAAAAAGTTCAATATATTTATTCCTCGGCGGGCTGCTCAGACTCCCTGAGCCTCTCTAGCCAGAAAACGGGATGATGTGTGAGAATGGGTTAGACAAGGATGGGATGGGAAGGAATGGAGTTAGGATGCTGAGGGAGAAGAATAACGTACTGTATGAGGAAACCCCCTGAAGAACCTTATACAGAACAGTCGACCGTGAGAACCGAACTCAGTACTACATCTATACTACTTATCTTGCCTCTTGCAGTCTTGCGGACATTATAGGTTCTGGCTTGTTACCACCATTTACGTCCTGGCATAGTCTTCACATCTGAGGTTTTCTCCATTCTAGTTGCCAATTTTTCGACACTGTAGAGAAGAGTCTCTTTGACATTGGCCCTCGCGTTGGCCATTGTTTTGTGTTGGTTTGTTTTCTTCATTGGATGACAAGATGTGTGAATAATTTTGGCTTATCAGAGATGTATTGCCAGTAACATGTATATCTTCTTCGTTATTATCATTGAATTCGCTCTCATTGTAATCTGACTCAACCGAAGTCTCATCTAGAACTTCTGATTCTGGTTTACGAGTTCCTCCCATGAATTTTTCTCTGCACGCATGTCCACGTGTTCACAATCCTGCTTTGTATCTTTTGAGGTGCATTTCAATATAATTTTATCAAGGCCCACACATAATTTTACAACCACACCAGCTCTATACCAACAGCAGACGCATGTGAGACTAGAATGGCGGCAATTGAGGCTCAAATCGCTAACTGAGCAAAACTAAAAAATATAAACCTAGAAATAGATCGCGCTCAAGAAGCAGAGATCGCTATTACGAAAAATGCTGACACCACTATACATTTGGAGCCAAAGTAACGAAATGTGTCAAGCCATGCAATTTTGAACAGAAAGACAACGAAAACGACCAGACCACGCGCTGACGGCGGCGCCCAGCGATTTAGACCAACGTTTACGCCGCCTGTTCGTCACCGATTTTGCAATAAAACAGAAGTACTTGGTGGGCTCTGGAATTTACTGGATTTTACTAAGGAGCCAAAAAGGTTATTTATGCTATGCAGCGAACGTTTCTCCCATACCAACTCATGGTGAAAAATACTTAAAATTAATATTGGATTGAGAAGAGACTTTATTTGGCCTTTTGTGATAGATCAGGTGCAGACTCCTATCATCGGTGCTGATTATTTAAGTAATTTTGGATTATTAGTTGATTCGCAAAATCAATATTGAATTGACACTTCTACAAAGATGACGAGCACTGGAAAATGAATACAAAACTACCCCCGTTCAATCTATACATTTGATTCAACCTAACCATTCGTATACCTACTGATTTGTACCGAAATATATTGCATTCAAGTAATTCATTTAAGGCACCTCAGCATGATATTACACACTACACTATAACAACAGGACCACCAGTTGTTAATGCTAATCTTCAGGTTGCAAACAACTGAATTTCAGGAGTTGATCAACATGGGAATTTGTAAGCCATGAAACAATCCTTGGGCCAGTCCCCTGCACTTGGTGCCAAAGAAAGACGTGGTTCCTGGACAGGTACCCAATTCCTCATGTACAGGATTTCAACACACAACTCCTCAACAACAATTTTTTCAAAAAGTGACTTGATGAGGGCCTGCCAAAATATTTTACAATTTAAACAACAATTGGCCGATCATCACATCACAAGTTATGTTAAAATAATCAACTTGCCATTTAAATGTAATGATTATTTTTTAGCTTTCAAACGAGATGCGGTTTAATCTCAACCACTGAAATATAAGATCTCAACTACAATTATTACAATAGAATTTCAATGCAAGTTCATTTGACTTCATTTCAGGCGATTTCACAAGATTTCAATGTGACGTCACCACGAGATTTCAAAGGGATTTCAATATAATTTCATCGTTAGTGTACACTGGATTTCAAGGAGTTCCCCCTTGCTCTTAAAAGCATACTGGCTACCTAGGCCGTTGCAAGTGGTTGCTAAGGGTTAAATATTTACTTGGACTGTTTATTTGATTGTCTTACATGAATAGAAAACTTCTTTTTATTTTGAAATCTTCTGGCCCATTACCTTCGGGCTTCGAGCCAGCACACTTTTTTGAATCACTCTGTACAAAGTTATTAAACGTCTCTAATAGGGGCGCTGTAAATTGTTCCAAGATGTTTTAATTTTGCATTGAAGATTATTCATGATTAAAGCAATCTTTCAAGTATGTTGTTTAGCGAAACTGCGGAATAAGTGCTAATTGAACCGAAAAAATGTTATTTCAATACGACCTCGTAAGTTTTAAACTTGAACCCATACAAGTATTCTTACTAGATTTCAAATGCTATCTGGATAAAACATGTAATTAAACTGCAATTCAAAATCAATGTAACTATAGAAACAGTAAGTATAAATATTGTTGAATTATCTTTCGTACGCCCTTGCATCAGAATGACAACTTTTACATAATTATGTAGTTAGTTGTTAGAAAAAACAACGAAAAAACACGAAATCAATTGGTAATTAGTACACACAATTACTCTATTGTTAGAAATTGGATTACTAACATTTTGTACACTACTTCTATGAATATACTAATTGGCTTAGATAATTTAGTAAAAAATGATGAATAGAGACTTTGTTGGTAAAAAGCGATAAAATATTTTTAAAGAATTCTATTGATAAAGTACAATAACCGCAAACCAGAACTGATCAGGATTAAAAAAAAATACAAACCCAAGAGGTTAATATAAAAAATAGAACCTGTAATTGCAAATTCCAAATCAAAGACGTAAGATTCTTCCAAAAAGTCATTAAGCATCACGATTGTTTATAAACGTGTACTTATAACCTTTCTGATAAACAACATTTATACACATCTAATATAAATTTCTAAGTGTGACATTCTCAAAACTAAGAAGTATAAAATTTTCAACTTTAAATACCTATTAAATTATACTTAATAACATTTTAAGATAAAACATTTTGATACCTACACTTTTGGAATATATGATGCACTATTCTTGAGAAGTCGAATACTTGGAACTCTGAATACGTAGACAACTATAAGTTCACAGATTTTAAGACCATTATGTGTAAAATACGACACTTTCTATCAATTTAAAGTAATTATTCGTTTAACCACCTTTTTTAGAAACACTATTCACATTTTTTACGCATTTTATACATATTTATTTACAACAATATTCGCGTTATCGAGGGAAGTCAGACACTGCCGTTGCGCAACTACAAAGGTAGTTTACTTTTTACATATTAATAGATGGCTCCACCTCCGCACACATTTTTTAGAACTAATTTACATGAGTAAAATCGTTACTTTTATTAATAAATTTTCTGGACTTTTAAAACGTTTGTTTTAAAACGCAAAAATAATTCACCAAATATCTATTTATTTTATTATAAATCAATCGTGCCTTTACGCGCACTTTTAATAATACACTCACAAGGACTCAATGAATAAATAAGGACTTAACAATTGTCTTCTAAAAATACAGAAATTCCTTTCGCAAAACAATTTTATGCTCATTTTAAATGTACACTACTTAGTTCGTATATTATATGCTGTGACTTAACCAACAACTTGAAAGTGTGAACTAATAACAATTATTCAAATTATGATAAAACCTTGACTCAACGTTGTTAGGCCTGGAAGCTAGTTATGCTACCCACCACCCTTGCTTGTAATTGTAGCCTTGATTCACTACAAAACTAGTGATGTCAAACTTCTTTTATTTTTATTTTAATCTAAGTATTGGTTACTTTGTATTCAATCTTTCTCGTTACTTTATAGGTTTTACGTATTACTGGATAAACCATGTACTGGGCCCCTACACTGATGTGGTAAAAGAGAAAAATGGGTAAGTACAGGGGAGGGTGCTGTCAGAGCCACAACACATACATTTTTATCTATTGATAAATAGATTAGATAAGATGATTAGCAAGAAACTGTTCATTAAAAACTTCTCGAAATTATTTATATACATGCCAAAGGTTAACAACATATCTCCCTTTCGATTGAAATTGTTGCTAATCTCACCAAACACTCCAATTCCCATTACTGAGCTTTGATCAACTTCTCCCATTTGAAGTTGTACTCAATCAGCTCTGTATCAAGAAAGAGGCCAGTGGTGTGACGGACTCCCTCGGTTACGGATGCAGACTAGACAGCTTTTGAATAAAACAAAATGCACTGGAGAATGGTACCCCATGCGTGATTACTATAAAGCCATTATAAGAAGGAGGAACTCCTTTTAAGAGAGAACTGAGGCAATTATAGATTTACTCCTTCAGATAGTTAACCTTAATAAAGTAAATATGAAATTGCAAGGTTTCGACCTGAGATACATACCCACAGTGTGGAAGAACGTAAAAGTCGTATTCATACCGAAACCTGAGCGATATTCATATGCCCAAACCAAGTCGTTTAGACTCTAACGTCGCCTCTGCTGAAACTACTAGAGAAACTTCTTGAACAACAAAGGGAGGCTTGTACTGTAGTCTATCAGCAAGTGTCAATGTGCCTATCAACCAAGTAAATCCTTGCCATTCACAGGGTAGTGAAGGTGGGTGAAAAGACATCTCTTTTAATTAAGAGGTTTTTATATATAAAGCAATATCTTTCTAAAATCAATTAAAACTACCATGTGTAGATGAATACTACAATGGTGAAACACGAAAACATCATAATACCTATAGCCTCACTCAATGAAGGTTCTGCCAGCAGGAGGTGATTCTCTTACCAGTAGTATTGTGGTCCTTAGTTGAAGCCGGAGCGCTGAGAGGCTATATCACAGTTGGCTAGGCCAATGATATAATGATTTGAAAGGCTATATCAGTTTAATTGTAGTGGAATGGTGGTGTGGAGAGGAGGGCTTGTCGGTTGCTCTGACAAGAACCTCATTCTCTTCACACAGAGAAAGCTAAAGGACATAACAATGTACAACGTCAATCTTCAGATAGTGGAAGAAGTAAAATGCGTATCGCATTAAACCACAGACTGTACTTCAAACCACACCTGGAAAAGACGCCTGAAGATGTGCCATAAAACCCAAAGGAGCATACAGATACTTAGGAAAGTGCGACACAGGGACGGCCTTGGTCAACCACAATGACCTCTACAGCACCTATCCTACCCCCTATCAACCTGGTAATAAAGGGTACAGTGCTCACAGGCAGAAAGGCAATACCGAGGGGGGAAACTCAAGAGCAGGACACTCACTCAACTTCGACGAAAGCTCCGGAGGTACAATCCTCAGTTTAGTAACTGAGAGGATAACAAAAAAGTTTCTTGAATGATAAATTCAGTTAAACACACTGGCCAAAGGTAATAATGTCACACTTGCGCGGGCACAGAAGCGTGTAGAGATCATAAGCAACTGGGTTGTGAACGCGCTTGTGAGAGCTGCAATTAAAAAATCACTTCTAGAACCCCAACAGGCTTGCAGAATTGCAATTAACACAGCCAAAAGGAGTGGGAAATATTCGAAAACGACTACTGCAGACATTGGTCGAAATCACAAAACAGATCCATTCCAAGATCATTCTGCAGAACCGAAACGGTGATTTAGCAGCGTGCATCTAAAAGTTAAGTAGGACAACATAAAACCAACTCGCTCCTCTCCTATCTTGCCTTCTATTAGTTTTTCCATTATTATATTATGGTAGTCTCCCCATAGACGATTGTAAAATATTCTCAAATTTTTTTCACGTTCTTCTAAAAAAAAACAATACCTCCCTCATTTGCTAAAATATATCTATGATTACCGCTTATGTAAAAACTTGTGGGAGTGCGAACTAAGTTTAGGGAGCTTAGTTTTAGTTTTGTGAGGGATTAATGCTAGAGATTGTTCAAGTTTAGCTTTTGTTAATAATAAATATTGATCTGTCAAATGATAATTACTACAAAATTTTAATTATATAAATATAAACTTATTGTTTGTTTCATTTCTCCTTTTTATCACACTTCAGGCTGTAATCTTATTTTTTTCTTCTTTCACCGATGGCTTTGTTCTTTTTTTTAAATTTAGTTTAGTTCTTTTTGTAGAAATGATACTTATACCTACTTTATAGTCATTTAATTATTATTGTACACATATGTTAGCTAATAAGTCATTATTATTATGGGAAGTGTTTTCTAATTCTTAATCAACAAACCCTTCTCATATAGGTAGTAGTCACAAGTATATGAGTCGTACTGAAAAATTCAGGGAAGATGGTCAAATCTGGTCTGAAGAGTACATGAAATCACAAATAAGTACCACAAAGGGGTAGTCTGATCAACAATGGACGCCAATAATGGAGTTGTGGGATTAGACCCCAGCGCCCAGCAATCTGCCATATAAAACTCAAAGGGATAGAAAGAATCTTCGCTAGGGAATTAATCCAAATCTCTATTAGAGAAAAGACCTCTAGCTAGTCGTTGCTTTTTGCTACAAAACTTATTCACAAAATTTTGTAGGGTGGAGCATTTTCCTTGGGTCACTGGGGTTCATAGTTGAAATTGTGAGAAATGTTTAGTTAATTTAGACTGTTAACAGTACTGCAGTTGTACACATTTGTTATGTAACACACTGTTCATTATGAATTGGGTTTCCTATTTAATGCACACCCCTGCAGTGGAGTTTTTTGTACATTAATTGCTTATTACATTCAAATATGAATTAAACTTGCATTGCAGTAGTAAAATTCAGTGAAAAGAAAACACTTCGTTAAGATATTAATGGATACCAACCAACTTTTCATGATTAACAGATGTAGGGAGTGAAAAAAATTAATGGTTAATTTAGAAAACGAAAATATTTTCAAAACAGTTGCTAGTTTAAATTTGAAATTATGGAAAATGAATAAAAAAAAAATGTACATGTAGAGGTTATGTAACAAAGTACTTTGCGAGAAAACCTGTTGAATGTTTAATAGGTTTTAGGGAAATAAAAGGAAAACATTAGAAATAAGTTTTATTCCACACTTTTGAAAATTGTATTAAGTTGTACGGTCAAAAATAATTCTCAAATATGTAAAAATGAAAATATAATATATATGTAAAAATAACTGAAACATTATTATAAAATGGCGATGCTTGGTTATTTTTTCTTTTGTGCTTTTTCTGCAGCTTTCGTAACTTTGCCGGCAGTTAGATCCTTGTGGCTAACGCTTTTAATAACACCGACAGCAACAGTTTGCCTCATATCACGAACGGCAAATCGACCAAGTGGAGGGAATTCCTGGAAGGATTCAACACACATCGGCTTGCTTGGGACAAGGTTAACGATGGCGGCATCACCAGATTTGATTGCTTTAGGATTTTCTTCTGTTGCTTTACCTGTACGACGATCTACCTTTGTTTAATTTCGGCAAATTTGCATGCTATGTGTGCGGTGTGACAATCTAGCACTGGAGTGTACCCATTTGAAATCTGACCGGGATGATTCAAAACGATGACTTGAGCCATGAAATCAGATGCACCTTTAGGAGGATTATTTTTGGAATCGCCTGCCACGTAACCACGACGAAGTTCCTTAACAGAGACGTTCTTGACGTTGAAACCAACGTTATCGCCAGGTACGGCCTCGGCAAGAGCTTCGTGGTGCATTTCCACAGACTTGACTTCAGTTGTTAGATTAGCTGGAGCGAACACAACTACCATGCCAGGTTTTAAAACTCCAGTTTCAACACGACCAACTGGTACTGTTCCAATACCACCAATTTTGTAGACATCTTGTAGAGGAAGACGAAGAGGTTTTTCGGTTGGACGGGAAGGCGGTAAAATTGCATCTAAAGCGTCAATCAAACATTTGCCATCTGCCTTGCCTTCTTTACGTTCGACGCTCCATCCCTTGAACCACGTCATTTTCTCAGATTGTTCAAGCATGTTATCTCCGTGCCAGCCAGAAATTGGTACGAATGGGACAGCAAGTGGGTTGTAACCAACTTTCTTGATGAATGTGGACACTTCCTTTTTGATTTCATCAAAACGGGATTCGCTATAGGGTGGTTCGGTGGAGTCCATTTTGTTAACGCCAACAATCAATTGTTTGACACCTAGGGTGAAGGCGAGCAAGGCATGTTCACGTGTTTGGCCGTTCTTCGAGATACCGGCTTCAAATTCACCGGTACCAGCAGCAACAATCAAGACGGCACAATCAGCTTGTGAGGTTCCTGTAATCATGTTTTTGATGAAATCTCTGTGACCGGGAGCATCGATGATTGTCACGTAGTATTTGGAAGTTTCAAATTTCCATAAAGCAATATCAATGGTGATACCACGTTCACGTTCAGCCTTTAGTTTGTCGAGTACCCATGCATATTTGAAGGAACCTTTACCCATTTCCTGGGCCTCCTTTTCGAATTTTTCAATTGTACGTTTGTCAATACCACCGCATTTATAAATTAAATGACCGGTAGTCGTAGATTTGCCAGAATCTACGTGACCAATAACGACGATGTTATATGAATCTTTTCCTTACCCATTTTGTGATTCTGGAAAAAATTACAAATATCTTAGTAACGTTTAAAATATTATTTAATTAAATATTTATAAATGATAAAAGTTCCGTAAAGGAATTAATTAAATTGAAGATACAACATATGGCGGACGATTAAGAATTGCAAGACACGTGGTGACCCGATGAGCAAGCCGTAAAATTAAATTAATGAAATATTCGTTAAGCGATTCGTTTATAATTAATAATAAATGGTTTGTACTCACTTTTTTAAACTAATAAAGGGCGAATTTAAAAAAATAACTGCACCAAAAATGCAAACACTAAAAATTAGTTAACACTACGTGGCAACCGTACTCCACGAATAATCAGTCAGAAAGGAAGATGAACGGAGTAGGTGCTTGTTATTTTATGGTTCTGAATCGTCACGTGATTAAACGGAACACAACTAGCGCCACATTTCCGATATTTCCCTACTCCGCATGCGCACTTACGCCAAAATTACTCATCATACACGAGGTGTTAATTTTTAAATATTAAAATTAAAATTTTCATAAAAAGATATGTTACCCAAACGTTTGCCTTGCTTTTTTATTAAAGTGGGTATCAAAATGTTTTACATTATAACGGAAAATTGCTGTCAATTTGCAATCTAATGTCCTTGAATTTCATAAAGTAGACTACAGGTAACTATAATTTATTAAAATGGTGTTACAATTATTAAGGAATTAATGTAATATTTTGCAAACAATACCTACCCTAAAAACGCAATTCAGTCAAAATGTTACACAATGTTGTTTAAAACACGTCAATACAATATTATGTGATTACCTACACACTGATAATTTCATTAGGTTTATTATTTTTGTATTTTATCAATTATAATTTATCAGTTAATCGCCGATTAATGTATATGACGTTTAAAATTGTAGATGAATTGCCTATTTTATGTGCTTCGAAACAGGTGATTTAATTAAACCAAAAAAAATTTACATAAAAATCTTCATCACTGCTGTCATCTTCACTTTCGAGATTGGCCAACAACTTAATTTTACAATAGTCTGAACGTGATTTTCAATTGAAAAACGTGCTGAATATTGCTAAATTGGCCCACTCTTCCACTGTTATTTTAGAAATTTGGTACTTTATAGCTTTTATTACAGTTTTATTTAAATGTGCTGAATATTAAAACATCTCAAATTAGCTCAATAGAGTTAAAGGTAAAATAATAAGGGGGCAATAGTATAAAAAATATATATAAACTCATGCAATTCACCTCTCCCAACACTATTTTATCTCTGCTTTCACATTGCCCTTAAGCTTTCTCCTCTTTCACATTATTTTGTCTCTTATCACTACTGTTCATCTGATCTGATCCCTCGCAATAATCTCTGCTTGATTCCGCGAAATCCCCTTTGTCCTCACTATCTTTTCCCTTCTCCATCCCATGTCATGCTTGGTCTGCCTTTCTGTCTCCTGCTTTACTTATGAACCCCCTATTCATGCTTTGAAACATTTTTATTGTGGTCGATTTTCTGTTATTAATTTCTTCCTCTACTGACTTTTCTGATTATTTCGTCCATACATATGACAAAAAGTACTGCGCTGAGATTTCCACCTTGTTCCACTCCCTGCGTTGTTCTGAATTTCTTTCTCTCCATGTTGTCTTTCCTAGTATATTCTCCGTTTGTTGTATAGGGATTTGATAGCTTCTGTTAAATTCTTTTCAATACCAGTTCTCTCCAATATCACCCTCACTCATATGTGTTGTCGAAGGCCTTTTCCAGATTTGGGCAGCATATATATATTTATTTCTTATAAGGTAGCGATTTCTCTATTATGTCTCTTAAAGTAAAGATATGGTCTTGTGTACAATGACCGGGCCCAACTCCACTTTGTGCTCCATGTAGCTTTTCCTCTACTTCTTTTCTTAATCTTCCTTCTAAGATCATCTTGTATTTTGTATACCTTACAAAGATGTACAGAGCAGAAATATTCTCCCATAGTTTGAGCAATTTTTGAAAATAGGTACTATCACCGACACTTTCCATTCCTTAGGTACTGTTTGCATTGACCATGCTTCATTAACAATTCTTTGTAAAAACACCATTCCTTCGCCCCCAATACCTTTAGTTAGCTCTGCGTTTATTCCATCGACTCCTGCAGCCTACTCATTCGTCAACTTTTCTACCGCTTTCTTAACTTCTTCTAGTGGTATGTTGCTACCTGCTTCTTCCACTTGTCCCTTGTCTCTCTCTCCCCCAGGTTTCTTGGTCACAGTATATTTATACTGTCCTGGCGTTCCGCTTCCATTTTCTCCTCTGTTACCTCTACTCCCTCTAGCATATCCTGCAAGTATTGCTTCCACCTGATAAGATAAGATAACATATTGCTTTGTAAAAGTTTTTGTTTTGAAGACCTGCAGTAAATTTTTGCAAATTGTTCTTCAATTAACATCATTTGCATACATTCGATCATTTCTGATTTTGTAGAAATTTGTACCTACATTATGAATTAATCATGAATGATTGAATGATAACTATAGCACTATCATTGATTACATATACAGGGTGTCCCAATATTCCGTGGACATAGAGCTACAGTAGGTTTGTGGGAACAAAAAAAGTCGAATGGGCTAAACTTACCTATATACTAAAGTACATCGTTAAGCCGTGAGAGGGCGTCAAAGTTGGAAGAATATTTTTGTTTTATTTTAATAAATCGGAAATTCTTTGATCGATTTTTTTAAAATTTGGTTTGGGCACATATCAATGAAGGAACTATGTTTTTAAGTGGATATCAATTTAACTGAATTCCGGGAAGGGTGAAAACTACCCCTACCGTTCGATACATTTAATGGTAACTTTTTTGTGGGTCGTAGGTGTGCTTTAATTTTTTGTAAAAAGGAAGATACATTAATTTTCTGTATTTTTCGTCTCTTACAAAAATGGCGTATCTCTTTTAGTTTTTGAGTGAATCACACAATAGTCACAATAAATGTTCAATACGACCACAACCTCTTCGACCCTGCATAAATTAATTGTACGCAGGAAGCTGAAATTTTTTGTAAAAAGGAAGATACATTAATTTTCTGCATTTTTCGTCTCTTACAAAAATGGTGTATCTCTTTTAGTTTTTGAGTGAATCACACAATAGTCACAATAAATGTTCAATACGACCACCACCTCTTCGACCCTGCATAAATTAATTGTATGCAGGAAACTGAAATTGACTCTTCTCAACAGGCGTTGGTCTTGCAAAGAGTTCACAGCATCTTGAGAAGAGTCAATTTCAGTTTCCTGCGTAGAATTAATTTATGCAGGGTCGAAGAGGTGGTGGTCGTATTGAACATTTATTGTGACTATTGTGTGACTCGCTCAAAAACTAAAAGAGATACGCCATTTTTGTAAGAGACGAAAAATACAGAAAATTAATGTATCTTCCTTTTTACAAAAAATTAAAGCACTCCTACGACCCACAAAAAAGTTACCATTAAATGTATCGAACGGTAGGGGTAGTTTTCACCCTTCCCGGAATTCAGTTAAATTGATATCCACTTAAAAACATAGTTCCTTCATTGATATGTGCCCAAACCAAATTTTAAAAAAATCGATCAAAGAATTTCCGATTTATTAAAATAAAACAAAAATATTCTTCCAACTTTGACGCCCTCTCACGGCTTAACGATGTACTTTAGTATATAGGTAAGTTTAGCCCATTCGACTTTTTTTGTTCCCACAAACCTACTGTAGCTCTATGTCCACGGAATATTGGGACACCCTGTATACTTCGTGTTCAATGGCACTATCTAGAACTACAGTAGAACCCCGCTATTCCGAACAGAACTCAACTTAAAAACAGGAGAAATTAAACTCATGAAAAAACATACATTTACATATTGTTATCACTAATTTACACACATTTCAAAAGTAAAGTCAGTAATTTTTTTGTGATGAAGGGCATTGAATCCATTTGAGGATGCAATATTCCGCCATTGTGCTATCATATGTTATTATTCATGAAATCCACCTATTCCGAATTCCCACTAAACCGAACAGGGTTCGGTCCCAATTAGTTCGGAATTGAAGCTCTACTGTATAACACTTTTTTCGGAGAGTTTTGAAATTAAAGTACTCAAAACCACCCACATGCAAAATTATTGCACATTTTCCACAAAGCCTTCCTATTCTTTTTTAAAAACAGAATATTAATTTATAATGACCTACCACTAAATAAAAGAAGAAAGATTAATTGCCATTAGTATTATGTGATAAGGTTATTCAAAAGTAAGTTCCAGTTTGAAATGGCCATTGCTCAATTTTTGAGATTCTGAAAAAATAAAAGCACTCGCAGGAGTTTTGTAAATATTTCATTTGCTCTTTTTAATTTGCTACGTGGTGAAACCAGGGATTTTATTTTTGTATGATTGTATCAAGATGGGTATTTTACTATAAAACATTTATTGCTAGTAAAAACTCTGAAGTACATACATATAATGTCTATGTAAACATCACGTTTTGCATTTATAACACTGTAGTTGGTCCCAATAATAATTTATTCGAATCACTCGGTGTACAAATGCATCGAAAACACTGTCAAAAATTAAAATTTATTAACTTAAGCTAACATTTATAAATAACGTCAAGTTTAAAACCTAATTTTTTTTTCTTTATCCATTATCACATTATTTTGCATTCATTCAATTTTGTTTCACTGGAAAATCAGCTTTGGTATAAGTATAAAACATGGCAGAAAAGTCACCGGTCTCAAATTGACACGCTACACATAGCAAATGGAGATACTAAATATTTGACAATCGTTCAATGTAAATGGATAAATAAAAAAAATCGATAATTTATCCACAATGAACTAAAAAATAACATTCAACATAAGTGATATAAACACATTGGTCAAAATATAATTTTAGAGCTACAGATCGCAGGCGTTAAGGGAAACTATACTGGTGCATGTCGAAGTCGAATTAGGTCGCTAACGCGTCAATGTGTGGTACACAAAACACGTATTTTAAGTTTAGGCGCGCTAAAATGACCATTGCACATCCAAGTCCTAGTTTTCCTTAACGAGCGACCTGCACAACAACGTCACTTATCATTTTACAAATACTGAACAAAACATTAATATCTAAATGTGATAAATGAGTATCACAGATTTATCAAAGAAAAATGTTACAGTGAGATCTATAAAATGGCTGCTGAACATTTTTCTTTAAAATTGAATCAATCAAATTGTTTCGTGGTTTGATTACGAAGAGAGATCATTACAAACCAGCACCAAAGAATGTAATTTTAAACAAGCTTGCAAACCAAAATATTTAACTACACGAAAGAACAACTTTATAATTTTTTTATAAAATAACAGTTATTTAGTGATGTCATTGAAAACTTCTGCTTCACTTTGACTGATTCCAAAATGGAAGAATTGCATGTTACACCTGTTTAATTTGTCTATGTGACTTATTACATTTCAGGTACAAAGTGTGTCTAAAATTTTGTACCGGTCCATGTTTCATTATTGTCACTCAACATTGCAAAATGCTACCTTATAAAATATATGTGTATATATAAATAATACAATGTGTACGATAAACTGTATAAAAAAATAACGTATTCATTTGTACAAAAACGTTTATAAAGCACTCAGTCAGCCAATAATTATGATGACATTAAACAAGAGTAGCTGTAGACCTGGTATTAGCAGCATGTCGTCCCGTATTATTATTGTCTACTTGTTCTTGATTTTGATACCATGCGTTCATCTCTGCCGAAAAATTTTCAGCAACATTTGATGTTAGTTGACTGAAATCTAAAGTTGAATTTAAAGAAGTTGGGCTTCCGATATTATCAATACCTCTTTCCAAAGTGCTGAAATACATAGTTTTACTAAAATTATCACACAATTTCAAATGTTACTTACTTATTTGGGCTAAAAGGTTGACATGTCATGGGTTGTAATGGTTGGTAAATTACCTTCTGAACAGCGCTGGGGTTCTCTTCTACAAAAGTTTGATTTAAGTTACGTTGTGCCAATGATGGTGATCCCTGTAAAGTTCGAAGGTTTTCATTACTTTCTTGTTTAATTGGCGATTTCTTAAATTTCGTAGAGTATTTATAAAAATCTGACATCTCAAACGGTTTCGTCTCTTCGTGATACGGTTTACATTGCCCAGCTTGTATAAGAGTTCCATGTTTTGGAATGTTGTTATTAAATAATTCCATGTTTGGTTCGTGAACCGTTGGAGATGGTTGAGGTTTTGATTCAGCTGGTATTTCTAATGGAGATTTGTGAGGGTTCATTTCCATGTATTTTTCTTCTGGAGATATTGAAGCTATTGATGACTGTAGCGTAGAAGACATTACCGAATGAGATCGTGTTGGAGTTGAAGGTGCAGGACCATCTAACGATGTTTCAAACCTATAAAGTAAATATTTGGCAGTACAAGAATTTAAATCGATGGAAGTACAAAAAAACACACCAGTAGGAATAATTAAACTTAACACATTTGTAAATAAGAACTATTCTATTATAAAGACAAGTAACGGAAATGGGATTCAAATTTACGGATAAGCAGAGTTATGCAAATGGGAGGTGCACTGGGTACAATGGTTACATGGTTACATTAACATTGACAGAATTAGGAAAATTTAAAATCATTGGATTTGTTTAAGAAACATTACAATTATCCATAAAATTGTAGAGGTCACTGCATAATGGGCCAATATAATTAGAATCTCACTCAAATACTGTGTACAGGCGTAGTCACATAAGAAGGCGAGAACCGGCGCAACCCGATTCATGACTCCGAAAGCCGAATACTGTAAAAATACAAGTCAGTTGCGTATCATAATAAATGCATTCACACAAGTGCATTTTTTTCAGTAACTTATTCCAATTTCATTATATATCACTAAAGTATTGTAATTATCCAGTAATTATAATTCAATAAATAACATTAATGTTCATATTTAGTGATGAATAAACATATCTACAACAACAAAATGAAACGACACTGACTTATAGCTAAGCGAAATTTTACAAGCAGCGTAAATTCGTCGTTTGCGCATTGCCGCGCTCGCCTTCTTATGTGACTACGCCTGTACTTATGTGCTATTCATTATTTAAATGTTTGGTGTGAACTTAGGAAATGTACGATTTACTAAAACTGCAACTTGAAAGGAATATTTGTTGTACTAGACGAGGATCAATGTGAGCACAGATACTTTGATCTGAATAAAACAACAAAATTCAGGGATTTTCAAGACAAATATGTCAAATGAAAACATGTAGTAAGTAGAGGTAATGCACTTTCTCGTGGCCTGTGCCCGTGATGAAAGCTGGCACGAAGGCGTGACTATTTACGAGGGAGAAGGATATTGTAAGTGAAATTCCAAAAGATAAAAACATCGACTTAAGCTACATAAATGGTTATACGTAAATGTATTTTTAGATTGGTTTGTTGTTAGCAAGATAGACACATTTGCGACTACTGCGGAGGTATGACACATAGGTCACCAGAAAATTTATTTATTTAATTAAATTAAACACAACAATTTCAATTTCACATATAAATTAGACCACAGGACACATAAGTCCTAAAACAATCTACATTAATCAATCATTAAAGGAAAAAAAAACAGTTCAGCTATACATGAATAACTTACCTAATACTTAAAGAGAAATAGTGTAAAGAACTTAACTCTTAAACTACAAAAAGAGAAATAATCACATGGTTGTTAATAAATCCCAAATTTTTTTTAAAAGGAAGTTTGACTATAGGAAAAGATATCTTTAGGTTCATTTCGAAACAATTCATTGTATAAATTCGCAACTCGATTAACCACAAAATATTGGTAAGCTTGAGTATTAATCCTAACTAAGTTACAAAGAGCATGATTTCTAACTATATTAGATCTAGGAACGGACAAACTAAACAATTCAAGAAGGTGAGGGCAGTCCACCAAGCCATTGATTATTTTATATACGAACAATAGGCTTACGTCACTCCTTACTTCCAAGCTAGCTACCCCAGATACTTCTCTAAGGACAGCAGAGGGAGTATCTCAATCACACAATTTTTTTAACTTTAAAATAAATATATCTCAATAAGTGATTTTGAACCACCTCAACTTTTTTATATCCTTTAAGTAAGGCATCCAGACAATAGCGCAATATTCTAATTTGCTTCTAACTAAGGCATAATAGAGAGTTAAAATTCCCTCAATTTTCTTAGTCACCTTTTAATATCGTTTTGTAGGCTGAAATTACAATGTAATCCAAATGGTCGCGAAAAGTAAACTTATTATTAAAAATAACACCTAGATCTTTAAAATTGCTCACTACTTCTAAAATCTCCCCACATAGGGAATATGTGGGTATATCAACAGATTTTTGACAAGTTATCGACATTACTTTACACTTTTTTATATTTAAATGGAGTTTATTGCTGGTGCACCAAAGGGCAAGCCTATGTAGATCTTTTTGAAGGCACACCACGCCATAAAAAGATTGAATAGTCTTAAATATTTTAACATCGCCGGCATAAATTAAGCACTTAGAATAATTGAAAACAGCTGGAAGGTCGTTAAAAAATATTAAAAAAAGAAAAACTACCAATTTCGCTCCTTATGGAACGCCTGACAAAGGGCAAAAAGGCAAAGAATGAAAATTTAGGAATTTAACAGTGCATGTGCGATTGGATAAGTAAAAACTAAAAAACTTTAGCGTAAGTCCCGACGCCCCGATTAAATGAAGCTTCCTTAAAAGCAAGTCATGATTGACGACATCAAAAGCCTTGGAAAAGTCTGTGTATACAAAATGCATTACCGCTACCTACTAAAAGAAAGAGAAAAAATGTGGTAAATATGTATTCGATGTGCATTAGTCACTTGTACCTAATTCTACTAATAGTTATTGCAAATAAAGAAGTTTCTTATTTGTTGTAAAGTTAATTTCAGTACCTACTGTAAAATAATTATGCTTATACAGCGTGATTCAAAAAGAATACCACAATTTTAAACGTCTGTATTTAATCATGAAACATAATAGAACCTTGTGTTTTACATGTTTATAACGAGTATTTAAAAAAGTTTTTATCAAACAAGTTCTCAAATGTTTAATATGACTCCCTCCAGACACTCGAGCAATATCAACCCGATAATGAAACTCGTTCCACACTCTCAGCAGCATATTGGGCGTAACGGTTCGGATAGCTGCTGTTATTTGTCGTTTCAGATCATCAATAAATACTCCATATTTGTGGGTAGAGGTGGTTCAAACACATTATCCTTAACATACCCCCATAAGAAAAAATCGCAGGGGGTGAGATCAGGGCTTCTTGGAGGCCAGTGATGAAGTGAATTGTCACGGGCTGCCTGTCGGCCGATCCATCTTAGCATCAACTGACAGCGAACAAATGAGCAACTAAATGAAACTTTAGAGTTTCCTTAATTCCACGACAGATAGTGCTTAGCTCTCCTTTTCTTCTCTGTAGAGTTATAGATGTTTAAAATTGTGGTATTCTTTTTGAATCACGCTGTATTGTGTATCATCACGTAAACATTTCCAAACCATCTAGTGGTATGTTTAGTAGAATATGTGAACACAACAGTTACAATTGAATGTTAAAAATTTTATTAGGGGAGTTGCAGGCCACTTTACAAAAAAGGGTATTTGATGCTATAGTTTTAAGTTAAATTTCTTAGCCTTTGTGGATAATTGCATTTTTTGTTTACAACAACTGTTACCTGTTTGCCTACGGCTTTGTGCATGGTCATCGAACTTTAATGGGCTAGATGTTTGAGATTCACATTTGTGTCTTTCCTACCACAAATGTTCAGAAAACAACATTTGATTTTTAATTACACATAAGGCTGTGAAAAAACATAATTCAGTAGAAGACACATATAGGTATTATTTATAATGACGTACCGGATCATCTAAAATGAATGAGGACAGTTTGCCATAAAACAAAATATTTTAAGTCGGTAATACTACATTCGCATTTAGTTAATACCAGCGCTACATGTCAAAGTTTTTATGAGAAATTTTAAATGAACACTATTGCTACGTCTGAGAAATTCAAGGTAAAACAGAGCAAACGTATAAGCTAAAGCAGTTGCGCAAAAAGGGTCGACGACAGAAAATTAGCAAGTTTAGTAAAAATGATTAATACTATGGCAATAATTATTGAAAAGCTAGTGCGTGAAATTCAAACTATCCTCAGTGATTTAGGAACAGTTGGTACTTATGACCGTAATGCACTCGTAGATCTTGAGTTCCAAATTTGATACTAATCTTAGGGTTCTAATTAATCCCCAGCTTGTCGAGTGACCATCTACATTTAAAAAAGAAGCAATTAGTTATTTGTAAATGAAATGTGAATTAACCAATGTATAGTATCGTCACATACCAGAAGAAAAATCCTCGTAATGCTAAATTAAACACAATATCTATAATTTATGATAAAACAATAACTATTATAGATACCATTCTTTCTGCTTTTGTTTTCGTGCTGCTAAATTGATTTCATTAATACTATGTGCATCACTTCCACATGATGAATTATCATCACTTGGCCAAACACTATCGACAGTTTGAGCACCTACACTTCCCAAGGATTGTGTACGGACTAGCTGCCTACTATCTTGCCTATTTCGATTAGCGATCTGTGAAATAAAGTATGTAGTATACCTTCCAAAAATACTGGCTGGAACCTACCTGTTGAGGCTTAGTAGGTACTGGTCTAGTTGTTTCAAAATATGGAATTGCCATTGAAATGGTTGCGGACTTATGATCAACTAATGGCGACGTTCGTTTATGAATTCGTTTATTTCTTCTACGATCTAAACTACCAAACCTATAATGTATACCATAATGATTTAATTAATTTGCTATATATTTTTTAAATCTTAAAATTAACAATGGTAGGGGGAGGGGCGCGCCATTTCTAAAAGGCTATGTGGAAATATCCTTCAGAAGTTCATAATATGCATGCAGAGACGGAGGATAGAAATAAACGAAAAGTAGATTTAAATACATAAGTCTAACGTAATGTAAACAAAATTGCAAGTTTACATTTTTTTGTTATAGATTTATGTATCTACCTTTTCTAATGCCTTTAAACTGATAAAACACAGACCGAATAACAAAAAACCGCGAAAAATGGGCAGTTATTGTACCCTGTTAGAATGTATACAATACTGCTAATTATGCAAAAAAGCGCTAATTGCAGGCATAAAACAACAGTATCTAATATTCCTATTCTTATGAATATAAGCAGATTGTAAAGTGTGCCAGATACACTGACATTGCGAGTTTTAATTTTACCTAATGTGGTTTTGCGTAAAAAGAAATACAAAGTAATTGTTAAACGCTGACATGTGTAAAATGAATATGAATCATTGTTAGTATACAAGTGAAATTTTGTATTAGTTTAACTTATTTGCCCTTCCAGATATCTCAGACAATGAATTTCTTGATCTGTATCTCTTATTCTCTCCTGAATCTCCTGAAACTTCTTTTTTCATAAAAGTGTAAAACAGTTTCTTTTGCATAAGGTTCATTTAGTATGTGGTCTATTTATTTTTCCAATGTTACTATTTAAGTATGTAGTCTATCCAACTGTTGTATTGTAACCCTCCTTATTAATTTTTACAGGGCACTGTTTCTTAAATCCAGTTTAAAATTTTGCCTTATCAAAAATTCAACAGCGTTCAAAGCTTTCACTTCCAACAGTTTCATGTTTCCATTCTTGACACAGTACTACATTACATTTCAGAATGGTCATTGTTTGTACATTGACCCCGTACACGAACATCTATCCGTCTGTTGATGAAATATCTCACAAAAATGTAAAAAATATCGATTACCTAGCTGTGGATGTCTCTGCGTAAGATATACCTCGTGCTGCTGTCTCAATTACCACCTTTTTCTTTTCTCTGATGTAGCCATACAGGTCTCACAAGAAGGAAAGAAATAACAGTCCACCGCAACAGTGCTCCCATACTACGGCAAGCTTAGAACGTTGATTGAAGGATTCAATCAACACTTTGAATATAAATGAACTGCAGAAACGTTTGTGAAGCCAGGACAAGGACAGCGTAATTCAGTCTATTTATTGTAGTATAGTATAGTAATTAAAGTCTATAATATCTGTAACATGTTTCATTGAAAATGATCAACTAAAACATTAAGCGATGTGCGAGTATTAAATGTGTACACTCTCTCGTCAGTGTCATGTTTTAATAACGTTCGTATATGGAAAGGTGTATCTGTACCTTTTTATAAACTAAGACGGCAAGGCATAAAGCGTCCCTGGGATTCTCCAACTTCCACAGTTAGACAGGCTAGCGACTGGATGTATCCACCGGCCTGTCATTTCCTCAGCGCCTTCTCTTACCTTGAGATAAGGGATTTTTACAGGGGTTTCCTCCTCTGCGGGCCAGAAGTTAAAGCCAAGCCCCCCATCCGAGCGAACCATGACCTAACTCTGACGGTATATGCAAGGATAAGGTGGTTTCTTCTCCAGGTCCTCGGGTTTGGCTATCCCGTAAGGCAGTCCCCGAGGGGCCTATTTATATTACATATGTGTAAGTGAGGCGGGCGTTCCGTAGTCGCCTCTTTTCCACGACATCCTTTTCCTTATAAATGGTGTGAGGGAAGTTCTTGTGGGGTTTACCAACAGTTCCTCTTTCTTGCACTTTTGTATCAGTTTGAGAGCTTCCTGCATCCTGTAGCATAGTGTTGTGGTCATCGTCTCTATTGTGAAAGAGCCATCTTATTTATTGATCCACTACTGTAACACAGGTTCACCAGGAAAGTCTACACACAATTTCCAGATGCTGTCGTAGTAAAAAATTATTGAACACAGTGTGGTGGTACACTTGCTCAGGAAAAAGAGGATCAAAATGCATGGTATATACCTATGAGTTAAAACAGTTTGGAATCTTGTCCAGTCTCTTAGATACAAAGCATAGATTCACGCCAAACATTTTTTGCCCTTTTTTACCTTTATAAGTAGAATTTCTTGTGGTGGGAGGATGATAAGAGAAGATGTAGGTTGTGTGGAATGGAACGGGAGAATATAACACACATGCTAGGGGAGTGTGAGGCAGGAAAGAGAATGGAGAGAGAGCGGAAGGAATAGGATGGATGGAGAAGGTGGAAGAAAGAAGGAAGTGGAAGGCTAGGTTAGGCGAATGTGCATTGTAGGGATTGGGACAATGTGGGTGTTTTTATTGTATTGCGAGGGATGGAAGAAGTATTAGAAAACAGAAGAAGGAAAAAGAGGAGTTAATCGAGGGGGGTAAACTAGAGAAGTTGGTTCTGTTAGGGGGTAAAATTATAAATTGTTATAGAATAGAAATTGTTTTTTGTTAAAATTTTTGATGCGCTAATTGGGCAAATAGAATAGAATAAGAATACTTGTATATGATAGGAATGGGGTTGGAAGATTTATTTTGATTTGTTGCTTTGGCTAGTTGTTTTTTGATTTAGCGGGATTGAATAAGATATCTTTGTATGTATTCTTGATTAAACAAATAGAGTCTAAGCTAATGTAATGGTATAACTTTTTGGTTAAATTTTATTTGTAAGGAATAAGAATTCTTTGTTAATAATAGAAATATTTATGACAAATAAATACATACATACAATACAATACAAGTAGAATTTCTTGGATAGGATTTTTTCCTTTCGCGTATTTTTCTTGGTAGCCCATTATATAACGTTATTTGTTAATCACAATATCATTCAATTAACTTGGGGTTCTGATTCTGGAATTCAACTAAAGTGCAATACGATAAGAATTTCCTTTCAAATGCTAACAGATGTGTAAAGTCGCCAAATTTCTTCTGCCAACAATGGTTTGCTATAAAATGTGTGGAAGTGATTATAGTGTGTCTTTGTGTAAGTTTTCTTGTGGTTAATGTTAAGTTGTGAGCATAAAACGCACGCAAATTTTTCATAATAAAACTCACAATGTCAGTGGGTTGTAGACATTTTACAACTGCGTACAATAAAAACATGGAAATATAAATACACTCAGTAGTTACTGTTACTAACCATCCTTACAAAGATCCACTAACTGTGAAATTGTTTACAAATATAATTACAGTACATAGGTATATCCACTTAGATTTGTACATTGTAGAATTAAATCCTCGAATTATAATCTAACAGATTATAATATATGAAATGCACCAGAGACATCAGGTCAATACGAGTAAATTTGTGGCAATTTATTTTACTCCTACTAGTTTTTACAGATGTTAATTTGTGGCAAAATGTCTATTCTGTTATGTGATCTAATAGTGTTTATACAAAACTCTTGCGAAATTTAAAAAATCTTATAGTAGTAAATGTTATAGTAGGTAATAGCAATGCACGTTATAAATGCTAGATGACAGTATTGATTTATTTTGATTGGCCACCAACAAATTTAAGCCTAGTAACATACGACATAAAAAAATTTGCAAGAAAAAATGATAAATTTAAAGAAATTTAGATACTTAGATCTCAAATGTACCATAATGATTTAAAGTATTTAATAAAGTGCATTGGGTAAACCTTCCAGGACTGAATGTCGTTGAACCAACTACAGTGAAACCCCTCAAATCCGAACCCCGGAAATCCGAAATCCCGGCAAATCCGAACGAGTTTTTTTGACAAATTAGTTAAAAAATTAAAAAAAAAAGTACAGTTAGCATACCCAAAAAAGTGTAAATGTGTCTACATCTTATGTCATGCAGGATTGAAAAACGGTAAAAGTTTGTTACTTATTGAAATTCTGTAGGTTAATCACTTTGCAAAAACAATGAAACAACAATAGAAACACACAAAATATCATTTGAAATCAATTATCCTCAATTGTCGAAGTGACGAAAACCTTCCCGCGGAGGCAATTGCGCGCCAGCGTCGCATGAACATGACATCGTTTGACATGGCTGCTGCGTAACGAGGGCTTGTTATTATGTTATGGATAGTTTTCGGCTAATCCGAACAAATTGAAATCCGAACAGGCTACAGCCCCAATTAGTTCGGATTTGAGGGGTTTCACTGTAAATTATTAAAAAAAGGAAAGAATGTGTTTCAACAAGGAACTGTTTTCAATGGCAAGTCTCTTCAGTAGGTACCCAATTGAAAATCCGAAATAGGATGACCCCATTTTTGTGATACATCATTTAAAAATATTTTTACCTATAGCTAATTAAAATCTAGAAAAGATTAATTTTTTATTAATAAACTTCTAACTACAATATTAGTAATACATCTGAAGAACGTCTTTTCATTCAAGTAATGGAAGTATTTGGAAGCTTAAATAATAACAAAAGAAATAACCTGTACGAAGATGAACAAGTTGTTGTCTTATTTCACTTGCTTGCGGCGTTCTAAAGAACACCGAATAGTATTTAATGTTGTCAAAATAAATACCCAGTTTGATCTCATCATATTCAGCGACACAGAAAGTGAAACTTGAATAACAAAATAGCTATATACAGGGTGATTCACGACTATTCCCTCGGTCTCTTGTGCCTAAACGGTACAAGATATCAGCTTCATTTTTTGGTGACATATGTAAATTGATAACGACTATTTTTTAAAATTATTTTCAATTATACAGGATGCTTCACAAAATTGTAATATATCAAAGTTAGGTTTTTTTAAATGCAACCCCCTGTATTTTATTACATTTTTAGATTATACGTTAAAAACTAAAGTAACTTTATTAAACGATCCCTATACCTATCGCTTACCAATTTTGAGAAAATTGTGATTTTAAGGAAAATATTCAATTTAAACAACCCCTAATAACACGGAAACCACTTACTTTCAGTAACACAAATTTATATCGATTTATCTTGACCTTTAAGGGTTTCATTTGCACTACGTAGGATTTCGATTTTTTGTACAGGGTGTTTAGAAAAAGGATTCATATTTTATATTTTTCAAACATCAAAAACTCACTTAACTTAAATGGAACACCCTGTATGTTTTTATTCTATGTTGAATAACTTTTCATTTTCTATCAAAAACTATGAGTAATAGATATGTCTAAAATCAACGATTAAAAAGTTATTAAGATTTTTCTCTAAAATTTGTATGGAAATGGTTTTTGTTTGCATTCTAGTAGGCCATGATTTTTTGTATTGTAGTTGATAATTAAATATGTGATCAAAACTTAATTAAAAATGAAATTGAAGCAGTGGAAAAAATACTGTAGTAGGTAAATGCCATTTTTTCCTATGCATAACCGCACTCGTTTTCAAGAGATCTTCTAACGTTATTGTGTTATAGTAGCAAACGCATCCTTTATTCCAATCTTCATGTCATCAGCAGTAGTAGGTGGAGTGTTGTAAACTAAATTTTTAATGATAATAATAATAATATCTAAACAAACTTCATCAAGAAGAGTCGAAAAAGTGTTGTTCTAAAATCCGTAAAAATTTTACTCCGTTCAAGTTTCCATCAAAAAATCAAAATTCTCCCAAATACATTGAGGCTCCACCGGTTTTGGCGGTCAACAGTGCGATACAGGTAACGATTTAGTAATGAAAGTTATGTCAGTTTACCAAGCCGTTATGTTGTGGAAAGTGGATTCGTCGGTAAATAAAACATATTTAAAGAAGTCATCTTCTTCTTCAACTTTTTCGAGACTCCATAAACAAAAATTCAACCTTCGTTGAAAGCCTCGTCCATATAAATTCTGGTGAAGTTGAATGTGATAAGAATGGTGTTTATGTTTTTTTCAAAAATATTTAGATAGACAATTCCTCAATAAATGGATTGGAAGGAGGGCTCCACAACACTCCACCTACCACTGCTGATGACATAAAGATTACAATAAAGGATGCGTTTGCTACTATAACACCAGATATCCTGAAAAACGTTAGATCTTTTGAAAATCGAGTGCGGTTGTGCATAGAAAAAAATGGTCATCATATTGAGCATTTACTATACCATTTTTTCCATAAATGATTACTTCTTGTTATGAATTTCATTTTTAATTAAGTTATGATCCCATATCTAATTATCAACTACAATAAAAAATCATGGCCTACTAGAATGCAAGCAAAACCATTTCCATACAAATTTTAGAGAAAAATCTTAATAACTTTTTAATCGTTGATTTTAGACATATCTATTACTCATAGTTTTTGATAGAAAATGAAAAGTTATTCAACATAGAATAAAAACATACAGGGTGTTCCATTTAAGTTAAGTGAGTTTTTGATGTTTGAAAAATATAAAATATGAATCCTTTTTCTAAACACCCTGTACAAAAAATCGAAATCCTACGTAGTGCAAATGAAACCCTTAAAGGTCAAGATAAATCGATATAAATTTGTGTTACTGAAAGTAAGTGGTTTCCGTGTTATTAGGGGTTGTTTAAATTGAATATTTTCCTTAAAATCACAATTTTCTCAAAATTGGTAAGCGATAGGTATAGGGAACGTTTAATAAAGTTACCTTAGTTTTTAACGTATAATCTAAAAATGTAATAAAATACAGGGGGTTGCATTTAAAAAAACCTAACTTTGATATATTACAATTTTGTGAAGCATCCTGTATAATTGAAAATAATTTTAAAAAATAGTCGTTATCAATTTACATATGTCACCAAAAAATGAAGCAGATATCTCGTACCGTTTAGGCACAAGAGACCGAGGGAATAGTCGTGAATCACCCTGTATAACAAGAAGTAGAAATTTATTTCAGATCAGGATTAATAAGACGAATAAGACAGAAATGCAAAAATTCTTCCAAAACCTCACAGAAGTTGTAAGTGCTTTCAATCTCTGCACAGAAAAGGAAATACCCGTATTAGCTTTTATAAAGAAGTTAAGTTAGAAATATTTATTTACAAACGTTTCTCCCAAATACCATTACATAAACTAGTGAATGGGCACAAATTTTACAAATATATATAAAATTAAAGGTCCTGATTGACATATCAACGCCCAGCCCATACCCTTGGACCTAGATGGTTGAAATTTGACACAGAGATTCCTTTCATGATGTAGAGACAAGAGATAAGGCAGGATATTTCAAAATTCAAACCCTAAGGGGGTAAAATAGGGGATGAAAGTTTGTATTTTAAGTTAAATTCATAAAAATTGGTATATGGCCTTTCGGTTAGAAATTAAGACAGACGTGTTTCCGGATTTTTCGAAATTCAGCCCCTAAGGGTGTTAAAATAGGGGATGAAGTTTATATGGAAAGTCGTCATTTTTTAAGTTAAATCCATAAAAATTGGTATAGGTATGGTCTCTTTCAATTAGACATCAAGATAGACGTTTTTCAGGATTTTCCTAAGTTCAACCCCTATGGAGGAAAAATAGGGGAGGAAACTTTGTATGGAAATCAGTCATTTTTTAAGTTAAATCAATAAAAATTGGTATACCTATAGCCTTTCGGTTAGAAATTAAGGCAGACGTGTTTCAGGATTTTCCGAAGTTCAACCCCTATGGGGTTAAAATAGGAGATGAACCTTTGTATGGAAATCCGTCATTTTTTAAGTTGGACTTTCGGTTAGCAGTTAAGAAAGACGTACGGTTAAACCGCTTGACCGATTTGAATCAAAATAGGCGAGATGTAAATGGAAACACAAGGACAGACGGTACTTTCCAGGGACTAATTTAGAGTAATTACCATTGTAACTAAAGTCTACGTGGACGAAGTCAAAAGCTAGTGATCTTATAAAACTGATAGGATACTGTATTTGTAACATATTTTGTGTATAAGTGCAGCTCAAGTAACGACCTGTGCATAGTGGTGTGGTATCGGTTCCTAATACCTAAACTTTTATCTGTACCTCAGCGATTCTAACAAGGTGTGGCTAGGGAACAATGTGTAGAAGGCGGCTGGCCATCTCTCCAGACCGAGATGTTGGTAAATGAAAGCTCCCCTCATTCCAGGATCGTTAGACAATTGGGTTAATTCACATAATTTTTTTATACGCTTAATAAATGCAAAGATGTCAGATGTCTTCGATATTGCAAAAATAAGCGGCGTTAGAATAATTTAAACAGCTTTTTTTCAAATTTTAAATCGCGAAGCGTCGAAACTGCACGACAACTCAGCGACAGGTGCCGACTGCGGCATGACGTCATATACTGGTGTTTCAGCTAAACTGGTATTTACGAATGATTGTTTGGCGATCATGGAGCCGTCGAAAAAGTGTTACAAGTGGTGTTTTGTGCCTATGTGCACTAATACGACTTTTACAACACCTGAAAAGACATTTTTGACAATGCCTCGAGACGTAAAAATTCGAAAAATGTGGTTCAAAGCAGCTAGAAGAGATTATTCTAAAATAACTTCTTCGGATTTCTACTGCTGCGAGGATCACTTTGATGTAAGATGTAGTTACTTACTAAGCAAACCTAAATGTTTAAGTAATTGACAAAAATAAATATACATGAGACGTGGTAAACGAGTAAAGTAATGCAATATGCAAAATATTTGCGTAGTAAGAGTCTGTCAAGCAAACAAATTTCACATTGTTAGGTTTTATTCAAGCTTTTGCTCCACGAATTTCTGCAGTATTAAATCGATCATCCTTCTTTAAGAACTCGGCCAACATAAAAACATCTACTCGAGGAAGACTATCCGACATAGCTTTCAAATAACCTGCATCCACCATCGTAAGAATCAGTTTCAAAAACGCAACGATAGCCGACTGACAGTGGGCGTTTCCCAGTACGTGACGTCACTATCTGTTTAAAACTGATTTAGCGCGAACGCTCATGTTTGAACACTTCAATTCTTTTTTTCTCGGAAATGGTACGTTTTATTTAACTTTTTTGAACTGCAATAGTTTACAAACACGATTCAAAAGCAGAATCTTATGTTTATTTTGAAATTTATTTTTATGAACTAACCCAATTTTAGGAGCTAATGGGATTGAGCAAAAAGATGTCTGTGAGAGAACAGGAGGAAACCTGGTCCATAGCGTTGAAAGGCCTATGTGCGAAGTAAAGACCCACCCACCATTGGTATCACCCACTTCCATATGGCAGATGCTTGTTTCTAACTTTCTAACAACCCATTAAAAGAATGATTGTAGTATATTAAGTAAACATTGGCAAGAATGTATTAAGAGGTTGCTGTCCCACCATTATATAGTGTACACGTTTTTAGTTGTTTTTGGTGTATGAGTACACTACAATGATGTTAGGCGATTAGAAGCGGATGAAAATGTTAATCTCTTTTTACTGGAGAGCAGACTGAACATCGAATTAAGAAGATGTAACTCCATCAAAGAAGATGTAAAGGAAAGGGAGGTTTTCGATATGTATTTCGTTTACCACAGACCGCCAACAAAATTCAGTTATCAAAAACATGGGGAAAACTCTTGATCTTCACACTGAGAAAAGCATAAACAGAAAAGCCATGGACAGAAAACGTATATCAAAGCACATAAGACAAGGAAAGAAAGCATGTTGAAGTAATACAAAGACTGCAACTTGCAGAAATTGAAAATAAGGTAAACTGTGTTGATGGACAGCAAGGAGGAGGAAAACGTCACACGTCAATCGAAGTGTGAAAAAAATGAGCAAAAGAATGTGAGAGAAACAAATCAACCCCAAACAGTCGGAAAGAAAACTAAACTGGTGGGGATGGTTAAAGAAAGTTGGACAAAAAGTAACCAAACAGATTGATATTTTACATAAAACATTCCATAACATTTTTTCCGAGTTTTCAGGTAATTAAGGACTGCATGTAAAAGAACACAAACTGATAAGAAAGCAATTTGCCTGCGTCATTAACAAAAACTGTACCAAACATGGCACTGGTTACTGCAAAAACCGACTTGCAAATATTGTCTATACTATTACTACCTCCAAAACTTGATCAAAAATACTGTTGCATTTGTACTGGAAATAACTTTCAAACGATGTATCACATAGAGCGAGAGCTGGCTGCAAAAAAGCTGGCCTATCGAGTAACAGCATGAACTTGTAGTTATTGACATGTGGGTATTAAAAGAACTGAAATTTCACGTAGAATCCAAAAATGCAATAGTTCCCATTTAAAATATCGAAGTTTCTAGCTACTTCCGGAATTTCCGGAAGCGCTCCCATTTTGAAAATACATATTTTACATCGATTTGGTTTTCAGAGTAACCCCTAAGTTCGAATTTTCGAAAACCTATTTATTAAACTTTCCCAGAAATGTCTAACTAAAGCTCCCAAAAAAACACCCCGTACACTATTACTAAATATTTTATATTATCAAATTATTTTATCGAAATCATTATAATTATTGTTCATTGGACGATTCTTTATTAATCCCTAAATACTTCTATGATAGTTGTATTAGTGGTACCATAATACTTTGAGAAAGAGAAAGTTTTCTGCCAAGGCATTAGCACAAGATTTAACGAGGCAGAAATGTTTTTTCTTATAGAATTATGTTCATACTTTAATTTGGTTATAGTTTGAAGCTGTTACTCGATAGGTACAGGAACGTGCCAAAAGAAATTAAAAAAAGTTTTCTGCCAAGGTGTTACCACAAGATTTAACAAGGCAGAAAATTTTTTTCTTTTTTAACTATACATATAAAAGCTATATTTTAAGAGTAATTTGAAGCTGTTACTCAATGGGTACAATTTGTATCCAAAAAATATTCAGGGGAGACGACATGGCGAATTTCTGCATAGGTTCTGCAGAGGCAACAAAAGACTTTATGGATGGTCTGTATAAGTACTACCTTTTAAAGATCATTTCATGCTGTTACTCGATAGGCCAGCTTTTTTGCAGCCAACTTTTGGACTAACAAGGAAGATGTGAAATGCCTGACGTACTGATCCAAATAGTTCCCCTATGAAACAAAAATCCATGCTATTCGCATTTTTGCATAATTTGAGATTATATTTCGAAATAAGCAATCTGATGAGTTTTAACACAAACTATATAAAAGATTAAATTTCTACAGGGAAAATAAATTTAAACCGTTTTAACTTTAATACAAATAGAAAAATTCTAAAAATAGACGCACGATGCAAATTGGGCAGAACGAGTGCCATGTATAACTTTATAATCGTTCTAGCATGTTTTACGATAATATATACAAATTTTATAACTTACATCGGATCGGGACTATAGAAAAAAGACAGGAATGAAATTGAGATGAAACTAAAGGACCAACAGGCTGCATTAGAACAAAGAATAAATGTCTAGTATTTATCGATATAAAGGCAGCTTTAAAATGACAGTCTGTATATTATATCCTGAATTTAGGATGGTAATTCCTCCGTAGTTTTTCTTATTCTCTTTGTCCTCCCTGTTATATTTAGGATAGATGGCACCTTCCCGCAATTCTGTTGGGAACCCTTCTTCTCTCCGTATTTCGTTTATTATTATTTCTGTCATTATTCTTATCTTCCACCTTTCGTAAATTGATTCTTCATTTTCTATCCCATCCGCTGCCGCCGCTTCTACTCCCTCCTCTTTTATCTCCTCTCCCTCTTCCACCGTCTATCTCTCTTCTTCTTCCCGTATTGTCCCTTCCTCGCCCTCTAGTGCCTTCTCCATTCTTGTATCGATATGCTGCTTCTCTCCTGTCTTTCTTTTCTTCCCTCTGGTTAGGTATTTCCATGTCTTGCACTGTTTCCATTTCCTGTATATCCTTTTCTCATTCCCGTAATCTGCTATATTCTTTCCTCCCTTGCCGGTATCTTTCACTACTTGTTTTCCCCCTTTTCCATTCTCTTAGTAGTCTCTTTACCTCCTTGCATTCGGCATCCCACCATGCATCCCTTTCTTTCCTTCCCCTTTTTATTCTATACATACTCCTCTCTCAACCACCTTATTATCTCTTGCCCCCCTCTCCCCCCACTTCCTCTTTTTCTCTTTCCCTATTAATCCTCTCCCCATATTTCTGTAGACTTTCTTACGTTCACATGTTTTTTGTCTTGCATTCTGTTGGCTCTTCTTCATGTTCCGTCTTTATTTCCCCTATCTCCATAGGTTGATAGTCTTTTTCCAATATTAAATTTATCCATGTTTTGTAATGGCATACAAAGATGAAATATATTATTATTATTATTATTAAACTGCTTCATTTCTTCCCATTCCTTCCAGCTAACTATGGTGTTGTCTATAACCAATTGCCCTCTTGCTCCAATATACTGTGCTATACCCAGGCTTTTATTTATCAATGCCATCTGATGATTATTATACTGCCCTGGCCATAGGTTTTTATAGCCGACTGCTTCCTTCCTGTTACTAGTTTTCGCATAATGTACTTCCTTATCAGCCATTATCACAATCGTCCGCAAAAAAGGATGCATTTGGGATTTATTGAAAATCCCTTTCATTCCACTTTCTTCATTTTTAAAGTGTATTCAATAAAGTGTTTGGACAGTAAGAGATGCAAGGCAACATAATTATATTGCTTAAAAAGATACATCATTTTTATACACTTTTCTAATGGTGTGTATCTATGTCTAGTTAATTTTGTATTTATCCAAGATTCGAGCTTTACATAAGGACAGTGTCAAACACCTATGAACATCACACGAAAATTTATAATAGTGAAAATTTCGTACGTTAACGTCTTGCTCTAAATCCACTTCTTTTTCCATTATTGTTCAATACATTTTCTAATTATACATCCATACAACGTTCTTACTGTGGCTAACAAGTTGTCGAATTTGTTACAACAAAATTGCTTCATGTTCGATTGAAACCTACCAAAAATGTATTCAACTGTACTGTACGAAGCGAAATTGCCATAAATATATTGTGTAGGTACAGACTGAAGACGTATTATACAAAATTATGGACTTCTGATGAAAATTTCGATTAATTGCTCTTGTATGAGTATATTTTTGACATTAATTAAATAAAGATGTAGATGCAAAAAAACTTGCAAAATGCCTAAAAATATGACATATTTAATTTTGGGTGACGCTACAGTGATGCTGGCAGCATCAATTTTGAGTTTTAATTAATTGATAGAAGCCAAAACAAAAGAAAAAATGATATGACTATGATTAAAAAATACGAAAATTTTGAATTAGATCCTACACCAATAGTGATAATGATAATATTAAAGCAAATGCGGAACAGAAGCCGGTACTTATAAAATTGAGAATAAACAGGTGAACTAGACAGGATGTTAATGAAAATAAATGAAGCATGTTTGAGATGATACGAGGAAGACGATGGGAGGCTTGGTTGGAGCAGATATGTAGGAGAAATGTTTCTAAACCGGTTCAAATACAAATTACGAACAAAAATGGACAGAACAAGTGCTATAATTTTATATACGTTCTGGCATTTTAAAAATAATTCTTATCAATTTTTTTATTTGCTCCGAGATCGAATGTTACTAGTTTTTTTTTCTATTGATATTATTCATTGCACAACATCAAGTACAACACACGTACACATTTTTACAAACATTTAAATGCAACATCATTCTAGTATTGTCCAAAGCATGTTGTAACTACATTATATAATATCCTCGCCTGGAGTGTTTACTGCTACGTCATCACATACAATCATATGGTATAATATGAAAAACATGAGTCAAAATTGTACTATATTAGTCAAATGAGAATTTAATTCCATGCATATAAAACAACTTGATTTCGCGTTTATAGGTTTACTCTTTCTACAACATTTGCTTATTCAATACTATATGTCGATTTTGTTAAATGCACTACGAATGTTCACCATCCTTATTGAATTCACTGTTTTATATGAGAAGACAGTATAAACAAATAATGACTTAGCGGTAAATACTCCTGGCGAGGATTATACCTAAGTTTATCTTTATTTGCACTCTATTCGTAAACTATAGGTATTCATGTTTCAAATAAATAAATCTGATATAGAATGTAATGGCAACACTCTATATTTGAGACAGTGAGTGCTAACTCTAGAGTTACGTAATATTCTTTATTTCGTTTATTTCCATTTCGGGCTTCTTTTGAACAAATCTATTAGACTAGACCACATTCAATAGAGAGCTTGCGATACTTCTTTGTACCTTTTATCATATATCTATTCTCTGAGAGAATAAATGCTCTTACACATTATCTATTCTAGTGACATTCATATTTCTATGAACACAATATTTCTTCTGAGTAATAGTATAAAGATACTGAAAGCTATCTAGATGCTGTCAACACTTGACATCCCCAAGGACACAAAGAATTATGATGATAATTTCTTTTATATATTTTCAACACACTTCTACTTCAATCTACTGGTTGTATATCCAATGTTGATGCCTATTTTCAGACAGCTCTATAAAAAATCTGCACCTATCAATTAGTTTTCTCCTTATGTTTTTTCTTCAACAAATCCAGGACCCAACAGCAAATTTAGTGTTTAAAGTAACCAATCTAAGTATTCCATCTAAGTTTGTTTCTCTCACATTTTCTATTCGATGCTTCTTCACAAGTATCTGCTACTGATAGTCTTAGTAGTGCTTCTTCATTTATTGAATTTGATCTATGTTTAAACTCAAGAAGCACACTAAGAACCTATAAACATTCAAGCATTGGACGGTAAAGAAAATTACTTTAATGATTCAACTACTTCAAAAAGTAAGGAGGTACAGCGGAACTGTTTCAGCACCTTTTACTTATAAATACTGTATTCTTCATTCTTAAAATGTCTATACTTCCCTGGACAATTTGTAGAATGACATTGCTTAACAGATTTGAATATTTTGCAACCAAACTTAAACAGTTACTTAGGCAATCAGAATAATGATGATTCATAATTACCAACTCGTAAAGTACCTACTAGATTGAACACTACACCACCTTTTAAGTAGTTAGATGCTTTATATTATGACATATATAAAATTACCTAATACTTTCCTCAACTGTGTAACATGCATCGCTATATCGTTTTATTCTGTTCAATTGACTGTGTTAATATTTCTATAATTATGAAAAATGTATAATTGATAATTAAATTTGATATTACCTACAGAATTATAATAAAGGAACATCGTATGAATTGAATATCGACCTGGTTTTCTGGAGAATTTAGTACTACATGAATATACCTACTATAAAAAGAAGCACTCAGTATGAAAAAATGGTGAATACTTGTCATTCACTTTTTCATTAATAATCTAAAATATAAAATATAATAAAACAAAAATTATGCGAAAAGACAGAATAAAAATTGATGATAGAGAAGAACAGCCAGTCCTGCAGTTGAGAAACCCTTATAATAATAATTTTATTGATGCATTGTATATATGTATATGATTAACAATAGCCAAGGGTAAGGGAAAAACACCGTTTACAAGAAATAATAATAAGAAGCAACTGTATTTTATTACATACAATTCTTTTTTGTTATAAATTATTTTACAAAAATGTTAGTGCAATAATACTGTATTTTTATTCATCTCTAAATTTTTATAGTGCAGCTTTCCCTCTATCCTTCATACTCAAGTATCATCTTAGCCCCTCCATCTTCCCACATTAACTTTAACACACTTTATTTTTAAACCTTTTCTGCACAGATTTGCCATCTTCAAACAACAAATTTTCTTGTACCAGTTTCACAATTGATTTTATCACCATTTTATACACTCACAAATCAACGGTAACACTTCAATGTCGTAAGTTCGATTTCAGACAAATAATAATTAACATCTGAGATAATTATTATGCATCTGAGATAATTATTATGTTAATTGACAATAATTGATAAAGAAAGCCTCTCTGTAGTGCAAAAATGAATTTGGTGCATCTCAAGCTAAGAACGAAGGAAGCTGTGTTGTATTGTAAATATAACAATACATATTGTGCAATAGTGCACATGTAGTATAATGATTATGATGTTGGGGCAGTTCTACACAAGAGCTTAAATAAATGATGTATAACTAACTATAGCAGCATGAATATAATTAAATTAATTCAAACTTACGTTTGCACTTGATATCACTTTATGCTTAGAAGAGAGAAGTTATAGATTAAAAACAATGATCTCTGAAGCTGCAAGCTGCAATGTCTTGCGAAACGTCAGAACTTTTGGTTTCACGCGCAGCAGTCAGGCCTGGCAAACCTAGAGTAATAGCTCACCACCATTGGGAGCTAAGAGGATGGATAGTCATCCCAAAAATGCTTGTTTTGGTTCTCAAGGTAAAAGGCAAGGGAGGCCTTTCAATGCAGGCTGTGGAACAAATATAACGACGCGGTATAAGCAGAAAATTAGTTATCTTGGCAGTTGGCAGTTCGAGGAACCGCGAAAGCCGCAAATTACTTATTAAAAACAAAGTATAAAATTCCACAAAAATGGAAGACTGATTATGTTGTTCAAACTATTATGCTACACCTATAAATTTATAACGTTCCGTGCAAATTATCAATAAGGATCAAGTTTGAGTAATGTTCACAATCACAATAAATAAAACAAACCTTTTATCACGTTGCCATGAATCATTTGGAGTTGAGTTGCACCAAACAGATTCTCCTGATTCAGTTCTTTTCCAGTAGCCCCCTAAACCAACATTCATAACATCATGTTCGTACTGCTGATGTGGCTGTATTTGATGAGGATTTAATGTTCTACACTGTAGATCCACATTCGTATACTGCCTGCAGTTGTTATAAAATGTGGGAGGATAATATGATGATTTAGAGTAAGTACTAGCATTACTAGTTGAACCAGGACTATTGGATTGTCTAATACCATTATTATTGTTATTGTTTGCAACAACAAATTTGGGATACTCATGTGATTGTTGGATGGTAGGACTATACTGAGGATACATAAGGTATCCTTGCATTGTTTGTGGGTTTCTTTGTGAGGCATGAGGAAGAGTGTGTGTAACTGCATGTGATAATGGTTGTGATGATTGATGGTATAAGTTTGGGTTAGATTGTGATGATATAAAATGTGATGGTATATGAGAGCTATTGATTTCTTTTCTTTCCATATATGCTTTATACCCATTCAAACTTAAACGATAGATTCCCGATATCATCGCATCTTCAGGACGAATTAGGGATGAGTTTGGATCAGAATGTAGACTCCCGTCTGAACTCCTGTATGCTAACTTTTGATGCCCCAGATTGTGACGAAAATCTATAGAATTATCACATGTTAATGGATGTTGTAAGGAACGCATGCTGTGACGTAATACTGTCTTCCCAAATGGTTCAGTGTGTTGAACAGCTGCATTCATTGATACAGTATCATCTGAAAAAAAATCTGAATGTAGTATACTAAGCAGATACTTATTTATATATGTGGATTGACGGATGGCATCCCAAAATTCAATAAATAAATGTTACATAAAATGAAGTACTCAATGTAGATCTACAATAATTTAAGAAAACAAAACCCATACCATAGCATGATTAGTTGTATTGGTCAATGATAAAAAAATGTTCCCTACATTTAGACTAAAATACAGTAACTCCATGTTAAGGGTCCTAAAGAGTGCTCTGCATTTCATATTACTAAAACGGCCATTTTGGACGTAAACTACTAATTAAAAAAAAACTATACATAAGGACAAATTCTATGTAGTATAGTTATCAAATAATGTAAACCTTCTGGCTTCAAATTAAATATTCAAGTTACAATCTTGGTTGAAAGTCGAAAGGAGAGCAACTACTTTAACGTAACGTTCGACCAAAATTGTAACTAAAATTTTTAATTTGAAACCAGAAGGTTTACATTAAATGATCACTATACTACATACAATTTGTCCTATGTACAGTTTAAATTAACATTTTAGCAATATGAATTTCAGAGCTCTGCTTAGGAGCCTTAAGCTGGAGAATTGACATCAAATCTATTGCACCACATAAACTAATTAATTAAAAAGACAATTAACTTACTTGTCTATAATTCATTAGTGAAATTTTTCAAATCTAACATGATTTAATTAACAAAATTGTTTTACAATTTAACCCTGTAATGCTGAGGCGAATTGTTTGGACATGAATGCTAACAGCGGACTGACGCTCCGCATTTTTTATTTACGATTTTTGTTTCCAATAATGACATTTAATTGTTTTAACTGGGTTTGGTTTTTATATAGTCCATACCAAATTTTTATTTTAAAAAAACACGAAATTAACATTAAATTATTACAAATTACAGAACGCACACAAGTCAACTAGCAACCAACTTATTACAGTGAATCTGCGTGCAACTGTATATGGCACACGAATGCTGTGGGCGGACTGAAGCTCTGCAAATAGCAATAAAAATAAACATCCGGCCGTTACAGTTCTCAGAATTGCAAGAATTGCTTCTAAGAAGTATTCGAACAGTTAGGTGAAAGCTCATACATTCAAAATTACAGAAACTTTAAAAATAAGCAAAAAAATATTGGCGCGGACTGAGAGTCCGCATGTTAGCATTCGAAGGTTAATAGATGAAGTAATAATACAATATTTAAATTGTATATTTATTTATTTAGTACTAGCACTAGGCCCACCAATATTAAACACATCTCCACCATATGGCAGAAAGAACATTGACTGAAGACCACATCAAATCATGAAATGAGAAACTGGTGTAGTCCTACCAAAGACTAGCTCCCCTGGCGTCTATTTTAAGCATCACAACTATTTCCGGGGAATAGGGAAAATCTTTACTTAAGCACAAAACTGTGTTAGAGGACCTTAACTGGCAAAATGAGTGCGCTTATAGAGTAAAATCCAAATAATACACATGGTGTAAAAATAAAAAATAAAAAAAATAGATCCTGTATGTAGATGCTACAAACAAAGGTATACAAAATCAATACAGCTGAACCCCTACCATATGCACCTGACTATAACATTTTAGTGTTAGTATTATCAAAAAAATTAATAACCAATTAAATATATGGCCACTATGCTTTTCCTTTGATAAGAGTAAGAATTTAACAAATTTCTAAGATTGGAAAATAAATGGATAAACCAAAAAGTTCACACTGGGCAAAAATTGCTGATTGAAACCAATTAATTCTCTAAAAATGTTAGGGACACGTAAGTTAGGTGTCACTTTTTTAGAAAAGAAAGGAAACTATAGGTATTTGAGGATATTGTAAATTGGGTTCTTAATAGTTTCGTATTAAATAAAAGCCGCATTTCATGAAAGGTAAAGATAATTATTTGTGAAAATGTTATTTTTCTATTTATATCCAAATATGACCTATATTAGTATCGGATTTACGTTGAGCTGCATCTCAATTAAACTGCAACATAAAAAATCAATACTGCACGTCTGCACCAGGCGTCTAAACTGAATGTGCGCATTTACATCCAATGACATTTTTTAATAATAATATTCTTCCAATATTAAATATGCCATAATTTTAAACTTCTAAGTTCAAAATACAGATTTTAGAAAAGGAGGTGAAATAATCATAACTATAATCGCAGATCCACCCAAACTTCTAGGTTCCAAGACTTCCAAGTACATAGTTGTGTTTAGGTAAGAAATACATATTTATTTTTATTTATATATTGTGTCCAATATAAGGATGGAGGATATTGAAAAACGGCAAGATATACAAACCGGGTGAAATAAGAAAAAAATGCGCACGTAATTGCCATTTTGAAATTCAGGAATTCTGATTTATTTTGGAGATATTAGAAAAACTAATGCGTTATTTAGTAACATTGGAAACTTTAAATAAGAAACCCTAAGAAATTAATTACATTCTTTGTAACATCAACACATCAGGAGTATCAATTAGTAAAGTTATTGCAGTCTCATTAACATTCATATTCCTTGTCAAATAAGAATTTCAACATTGATGAGGGCGTTCTATACGATTTACGCCCTAGACGACTACTAAATTAATTATTTTTTATCCAAGGAAACACATCATACAAAAACTTTGCGTTTTCGTAAATGTAATCAGTATTTATTTTGGAAAACTAATTACACCTGGGACGTGCTTTTTTAGATAACGTCTATTTCGATAACTTTTTTCCGTCATATAAACTGTTGTCTCTTTTGAAAAGCAAAGGTTTCTTCGCCACAGGAACAATTCGCGAGAACACAACAAGCAAAGCAACAACTGTCCTTTGGTGTTGAGTAAAGTGCTCTCAAAACAAAAAAGGGGCACGTATGATTGTCAATTTGATGAATCCACTCAAATTTCATTGGTGAAATGGAACGATAATTCCATTGTGACAGCAATTAGTACCCATTATCATGTAGAACCTCTTACATCTGCCAAAAGGTATGACAGAAAAGAAAAAGAAGAAGTGTTAGTTCCACAACCAGACATAATTTCAAAACATAATAAATACATGGTGTGGCAAATAATTATAGAATGCGTGTGATGGGTACGAGGGGCCTGTCACTGGGGAATTATGGTGTACACTTCCTGGGAATTACTGGGAATTGTGAAGGAACTGAGGGGTATTAGAGGGAATTGAAGGGAACTACGAGGAATTGAAGGGAACTACGAGGAATTGAAGGGAACTGAGGGGAATTAAAAGGAACTGATGAGGCATTGAGGGTGAATTGAAGGGAATTAGAACGTAAATTGAAAGTTATTGAGTTTTAGAAATCACTGAGCATGCGTTGATACATACAATATTTAAAGGCAATGTTTAAAGTACTTCGCTACTCAGCATAAACATGATGATGTGTAGTGCAGTTTGCTTTAGTGCTTATTATTAGGAAAAGGTAAATACATACCTATATGTAGGCAGTACAATGTAATGTTGGGAGTTACCAAGCGTGTAAAACTTTGCCCCCCCCCCTCCCCCTCCAGGATTGTTATCAATGACCTATTGAACAATATTAGAGGGAGGGAAGTCGAACGGCCGCCATCTTGAAAATGCCCACGAACTTATTTTTGGCTATAATATACACTTGCGTGCATAGAAATCGGCCCACTGCAAACTGTTGACTTTAACTGTATTTTATTTCGAATCTATCCATCAGATCAAGAAAAAATATATGTTGTTTGAAAGACAATTTAATATGCTTTGATATGAGTTTACAATTATTACAATTTATTTCGGCTTCTTAGACTTAAAATTGTGAAATTAATACATGAAACAAATTATCTTTTTTTTATTACTAACAGAAGTTTGGTTTATTGATAATTACCTAAATTAATTCTTAATTTTTAATAATGGGTATGACCCCCCCTTGCCCTAATAACATCTCTCATACGATTAGGCATAGATCTAATCAAGTTCGATATTGTTTCTTGTGGGATGTCGAACCACTCTTCTTCTACTGCCACAATAAGCTCTGGGATCGAGATTGGGGCAGGAAGTCTAGCACGAATTCTTCGTTTTAGCTCATCCCATAAATGTTCGATCGGATTTAGGTCGGGACTGCATGTTGGCCATTGCATAACCCGAAAACCGACTTCTGTAATGTAATCTTGCACGATTCTTGCGGTGTGCGCCCTAGCATTGTCATGCATAAATATGAATTCGTCTTCAATGTAGTCGACGTAAGGTACCACATGAACTGCTAAAATCTCCTCGATGTATCTAGCACCAGTTAAACCTCCTCTCCCGTGACGACGGTCGTTCCTGCGGATGAAAACAGGGTCGGTTCGTGCTCCCATAGAAATTGCACCCCAGATCATGCAAGAACCACCTCCATAAGCAATCCGCTCTTCAATGCAGCATTTTGCAAATCGCTCCCCTGCTCTCCGATATACTTTTCTTCTTCGGTCGCTGCCATAGAGGCATATCCTGGTCTCATCTGAGAACAAAACAGACCCCCATTGTTCCAATGTCCAATTCAGATGATGCCGTGCAAAATGCAGGCGGGCTTGACGATGAGCTGAGGTAAGTTTTGGGCGAAGTGCAGGTGTTTTACAAGTCAGGTTCTTTCCTTCAGTCTTCGTCTTACTGTCCACTGGCTAATAGCCACTTCTCGTATTTCACGGAGCTGTTGTTGCACTTGAACCGCATTAAGGCGGCGATTTCTTAATGTTGTTGATACAATAAAGCGGTCATCACGATCCGTTGTACATCGCTTTCTGCCGGTTCCCGGTCGCCTAGAACAAGATCCAGTCTCCTGATAACGTTGGTACATTCTTCGAACAGCTGCGCGTGTCATATGCAGATTTCGAGCAACAGCTCGCTGACTAAGACCATATTCGATCAAAGCAATTACTTGAGCGGCTTTTTGTGGTGTAGTATGCATTAAACTAACACACTTGAAAACTAGTCAAATTGTGAAAACGAATAATGTGAAAATTTCAGTAGCAAAGGCAATAATTTCAATCAGATCATTTGATTTCAATCTGTCACAAGTTTGTTATTTTCGTTATAACCACAACAAATACGTTTCATTTATTTACCGGTTGCTACGATAAGCTATCTTGATTACTTTCGACTCATATCAAAGCATATTAAATTGTCTTTCAAACAACATATATTTTTTTTTGATCTGATGGATAGATTCGAAATAAAATACAGTTAAAGTCAAAAGTTTACAGTGGGCCGATTTCTATGCACGCAAGTGTATAATAATTAATTAATTAAAAAAACGAGAAGGTGCGAAACGCATAAAACTTTTTAAAAAGTTATAAAAAATTATTACTTACTTTATAAAATTTGTATTAATTCGGGTATTTTCGATTTCTTCACCGGTACGGTTTTTCCGATCTGATTTCATCTCATTACTCTTATGAGGGCGAGGGAATCGCGAATGGGGCATAAGCCTTCAAAAATTGATTACACTACTAAATGTATGTATTTACTATTTAGTAGTAATTCGCATATTTTGTAGAGAACAAACTTATGAAATTTTCAATTTAACCTGTAACTACCAATTATTGTATGCTCAGCAAAGGTGCGGTATCTATTCCTAAATCTTGCATGTTTCCGTAACCAGTGCTCGGATTTCGTGGATTGTTTTTGCATTTTATTCATAAAAGCGAGATCTAAAAGATTGATAATAATAAAATAAAAAGTGATATGTTTTTTGGCGTTTTTTTACATATTCCATTATTTAAGATTTTAAGCCCAAAAACATTAAATCCCCTAGGATTATCAACTTCGGTTATATGACAATTTATCTTAGGAATACGTATGTTCGATTTGGATATACAGTTGCTAAGATATACCCAAAAATAGGTTCGCGGGCATTTTCAAAATGGCGGACAAGATGGCGACCGTTCAACTCCCCCTCTCCCTAATATTGTTCAATGGGTCATTGATAACAATCCTGGAGGGGGGGCCAAACTTTTACACGTTTGGTAACTCCCAACCTCGCTCCCAACATTACATTGTTACGTACTAATATGATTTAAACAATAGGTATTAAGAAAAGATACAAAAATTTTAAGAAGTTTAATTTAGTCTAAGAATACTTTTACGAAGGTGTTAGTATATTTTATGTTTATCAAAATTTAATTTTTATTTTCAATTTAGTTCATTTTTTTTAAATAAATATTTGAAACAATATTACATATTATCAAGTTCTGTAACCATTATCATGTTCTCATAAAAAATTAACTACGCATCGCTATTCACTTAACCTAACCGTTTATGTTACCTATGAGTTAACCTTTGACTAGGAAATTGCAATCACAACATTTGGAAAGCACAATCGAATAGATTGTGAATTTACTAATATAAAAGTATCTTTTCAAATACTAGTTGTTAGCAGTTGGGTTTCATTTAAAAACTTTGATTAAATTAAAACTTTAATTAAAAAAGAAGGGGTAGCACATAATTAAAATAGCACTGCAACACCGCATAGATGGCGATACAAATATAGTAAATATAAGTTTAAACACTAGTTTTTATAAAATGGCACATTATTTACATTAATAAATAGTATGGAAATTAAGGGAATTTAAAGGAATTGAAGGGAAGTAAGGGGAATTGAAGGGAAGTAAGGGGAATTGAAGGGAAGTAAGGGGAATTGAGGGGAAGTAAGGGGAATTGAAGGGAAGTAAGGGGAATTGAAGGGAATTGAGAGGAAGTTTGGGTGAATTTAAGGGAATTGGGACCGAAAAGGGAAGTGTAGTGTACGCAGTTTGGTCAGTGAATTCAATTAACTAATAGGCTAAATAAAATCCATCATTCTGATCGCAAATAAAAACTAAGAAAATGAAAGATAATTAATTTGGGATTGGTCGCGTGTGAGACAATTCTCTCATATTGCATTGCGTAAATGTATACAATATGCTACTTTATTCAAATAAAATTTAGATTAACGTTACAAATATTGACTTATACTCTTTACCTACTTACATAATATAATGATTATTTTAAGATAACTATAAAGGGGATTTAATATATTTTGAAACATTAGTCATAAATCATAATATTAAAAAAATGATTTATTAGTCTTCCTCAGACCCTTCTAAAATTACATACTTCGCATTCAATACAACAAGGAACCTATGCTTTTTTGTTTATCCTCCAAGGACAGAAAGAGTAGCACTGCATGCCTTCATTCTGTACTGTGGAAGAAATTATTTGGATTTGTAGACCGGCGATTTTCACAATCGACGACTGGAGCATTAAAAGGTAGAGTTCTTATGTGAGCTTTATTAATGAGAGGTGGTTTTATTAGTCTTAGATCTAACTTAGAGCGCCTCTCCTTGATATATTGACCATTTAAGTTTATTTGCTTTATATACTATAACAGCATTATAATTATTGTCTTGGTATGGGTGCTACGTAAAAGCGATATTAACAAACTGCTAGTGCGGGAAAGAGCAGTGTTAAGAACAATTTTTGGGGCCGTGAAAATAAACAATGAGTGGAAAAAAAGAAGTAATTAAGATTTATACAAAAAACCAAGTATAGTGACAGAAATAAAAAAAAACAGTGAGAAAGTGCATGAGTCTGTCCACAAAATTAATAAATATATTAGAGTTTATATAGTGGTAATAGGGCAGTGGTGTGGGGAATGCATGAGATATCAACATGGGTACAAGGTAAGACGATGTATTGAGTCCAGACATTTTTCCCGATATTACTAATGAGCTGCATGAGTTTATTGGGGGTGGGGTTACTATTAATGAATTACAGATCAGTGGCTTGTAATGGGTATATTCGTGGTGGTAGTTTGTTTAGGTAGAAGTGCATTAAGATGCGTATTTGGTCATTTGTGGAAGGGGAGAGGGGCGAGTCGGTGGGAGTAGAGTTTTGAGCCGCAAATTCGGGAATTTGATGAGAGATTGAAATTGAATTCTAGACCGAATAGGTCATAGTGTGTGAAACCCTCTGCTTAGGGGGTTTATAGTAAACATACAGTACGGGGTATCGCTTTGCGATTAACCTGTAACAGCACGAGTATTTGGTATCTTTTTCCGCAAGCTGTTTATCGACCTTAGCACGTATATTATTGCATAATATTATTAATTGGACCTTGACGATCAATAGCCATTAAGGGATGGTATTTACTAGGCTTTAATGAATGCGAAATTACCCAAGCATAGCAATAGTTAGTAGTAGTTACACAATTATTAAACGCCAAAACAATTTGAATAAACTTTTCTTCGTTTTAAGAGAAACGAAGTGGCGCCCAATTAGAATAACTACGATTACAAATCCTCAAAGCGCAAATGATCCTACCCTACGCCCTGTGCTCTCCCATATTAGAGCTGCCATCAAGCAGTGTAAGCAAGCGATCACTAACAACAACAAAAGATTGAGGATGTAGGGTTGTGGTATGCAGATGAATGGACAGATTTGGCTTGAAATGCGCAAGTTCTGCATCGCATGAGAGATAGAGTTGAGGAGTAGGGCTTACAATACCCGAAGAAATTTTTAATAACAATTCAATCAATGTGAATCTCGGGATCCCGGTATTGATAGTAGTATTGACTTTTTTTACTGCTGAAACTATAAAAGAGAAATAAAGATGAAGACCGGTTTTAATTATTGCACCAATTTTGTCCGAGATTCCGGTTTTCGAAATTGCAGAATTCCGGTATTGTAAGCCCTATTAGGGAATATTCCAAGCTTTTGAATAAATCAATTCAAAGGTTATTGTCGAGCAGAGGTGAAAGATATAATTAAGCATAACTGGAATTTATATGAGGAGCCAGTAGAGAAGGTAAACCAATAACACATATATGGGTATAGTGCTAACACCACAGTTATCTTTGCCTAAACAGGCAGAAAGTGGCCAAGGAGGCGATTAATATTGCTTGGGGTCATGTAATAACTAGAGTCGATCTTCCCGTCTCTGCTAAAGTAAAGGTATATGAGGGAGTTGTGAGAGCGATGATTACCTACGGAGGGTGGATATGGGGGCTACAAGAGTATGATGGACTAGAAGTCGTAAGGAGGTATTTTATTAAGAAAATGTTTGCACTCCCTAGGTATTCTCATAATTGTATGCTGGATTTGTGAGAGAGGCCTTCACAGGACCATCTCATAGCATGGCGCGTTTTTGCACAGGGCTATCAAGAAAGAACTTGCGGCTACTTGTGGGCAAACTTTCTGGGCACTGTAAACTAAACAACTACATGCTCCGCAAATATAGCAAAAGCAAGGAAAAACAAATAATGTATACCTTGATCTGTAGGTCTTGGTTTCTTCCTCTGCTTTTGATGTTGCAAAACAGGCGATTGTGAAGGTTGAACCATTTGGGATCTCGTTTTGTAAAATGTCAACTTCTCTTCGAGGGCGTTATACTGCCTTTTATGATATTGATATTGGGCCATATGTTGCCGACGAACAGTCTGAAAAGAACAACATAAGTTCGAATTTAACATTTTCTCCTACCAATTACGTAAATTAATTAGATAATGACGAAACTAACACTTTCTAAGCGTATATTATTTTATTGCCGTAATGACAATACCAATTATCTCTTTATAACGTTATAAAATAAACTCAATAAATTGAACTCTTTCGCAACACCATCAAATGGTAATACCCACCTTACTAATATTTGCTTCATTTGCTAAACTTAGTGCAGCTTCGGCCATATTCGCCTGGACTTGCATGTTAAGTTCCAGAGAAGAAACAGATTCATCTTCGCTGTTTAAGTTGTTAATTAAGTTTTGAGGTAATTGAAAAGCCGTACCAATACGTCGCCTGAAAATTGGTGGAGACTCGCCTGGTTCTAGCGGTATTTCTGTAGGCATAGCGCCTGTTAATTCTGCTTCCTAGATGAAAGTGTGTTAAAGAAATATTAAAATACAAACAAACTAACTTGAATGCATAATTGTCGTAATTCATGATTACGTTTTGCTAACGCTTCTTCAATTGTTTGTTTACGTTCTTGTAATGCTGTAAGCCTAGCAGCATTAGGATTGCCACTAGCTCCCATTTTTACAGAATTATACTCTTCTACATTTGCTCCATGTTCTGAAACAATTGTTATTATTACTAAATACTTTACATAATGCAGAAACATACCCATATTCATATCCGATTAAAAACATTATTCGTAAATTACATTATATTGACTCATTAAGTGACTACATTTTTAAAAATAAGTTATCAGTGTACGATAACTGATAATAATTGTGAGTAGTTGTAATTTAGGTTGAGGTGCTGTAATTGTTGACAATGTAATGTCAAAATTAGGTGAATGGCGCAGCGCAGCAGACCTAAGTGCGCCTGCGCATGTATCGATAAAATCGAAACTGGTTAATGTATTGCTTACGGGAATTAAGGTTTTTGAACAAATAAAATGCTATTACTTAGCCACAGAAGAAATATTTCATCTGTGCAATAGCTTATTCGTTTTAAGGTGGGTCCGTAATTGACGCGTACGCGTAAGCGTACTACATGCGCATACGCGTGTTTAAAACGAACAATCCGAATTTACTGCGTTTTTCCGCCGCGTTTGCCATTTTGGGCTTGGCATTCTGTCAAAGATACTGATCTGATACTGTCAGAAAATTTGTTCCTGTGCATATTTAAAAATGAGCGATTACAAAATTATAGGCTGGCGGTTTTTCTATTAACATAGATAAATAAAGATAACTAACAAGTACCTATCTTCACATTATTGACAAAAAGTGAGATGGCCATAACTAAAAAAAGATGTATATAAACGAGTAATTGTGGTACGCTGAAAGTTAAAGTTAAACTAACTTCTATCGTACTGACCTTGAAGCGCGTGCATTCGAAAATAAACGAATACTATTGGCTGTCGGTAAAACGCTGTACGCGTACGCGTCAATTACGGACGCACCTTTAGAGTTTGTGGTTGACTTAAGTTGCTCCTGTCAATTACAAACCATTCGTTTGAGAACAAAACTTTGACCAAGTGCCCAATGTCAGACCCAAACGTGCCTAAGAGTGAATATTCCCAACGAATATGATCCATTTAGGCCAGTGAACTCTTGTATAGAGTTCACTGATTTAGGCACACAGTTGTCTGTGATTTATCAATCACGAAAAGGTTATAGCACTTTATACTGTGGTTATAGCCTTTGATTATATATAACTACTGGATAGGGGATGTATAAAACGTGACGCTAAAAAAAGAGATAGACTGTGTTTTGCGACTTCATAAGCTTGCGTGTATGCTTTTAGTAGAAACTCTGTACCCATCTCTCTCTCACTAATACCAATACCAATACTATTTCCATTTCACAATTTGGCTTCAATCGGTTCAATGTAAAGTACTAGGCCTTGCTACATCCAGTAGTTATATATAATCATATAATCAAAGGTTATAGCTATAGCCCAACTATAGGGGGCTATTGTTACAGCAAGTGTAGGTAATCTGTGGTTATAAGAACATTCGAAGGGTTGTATGTTAACCTGTACTGTACCTGAGACAAGAAAATGTCTTATGACGCAAGTCACTCCAATCACGTGATTAATAGGACTGACTAGGTTATGGCTGTGCAAAACGAATTGTTTTAGGTTACTTTATACCACAGACCACTAACTTAGTGGTCTGTGCTTTATAGGTACTTTATAGTTGGCAAATCCAATATTAAATAGGGACCGGGCAGATGACGTCATTAACCTATTTTTTTACAGCTCTGAGGGCAACATTTTTTCTATTCGTAATAGCACAGCCTATACTGTTCACATGTACAGGTTGCGCGCGTTAAGAGAATGTGAGAGTTGCATTCACAATTGTAATTTTAGCCCCCGTAAACTGAAAATACGTGTTTTAAGTTAGCGTTTTTTGCCCTCAGAGCTGTCAAAGTCAGCTGCTGCCCGGACTCTATACAGTAACGAACAAAGTTCGTTGAAAACTGGAATACCTTTTCGAAATGGGCAGACAGATTATATTATTTATTCACCCAGAAGGCTCGCGCCGGTGGTTCTTCGGCGTCTCGCGCCTTGGTATCAGTAAACATCTGCTACTGTAGTAGTGACAGAGCTGTCTGCCGTTGTATTTGAAAAATTACACAATTTCGAAGCGCATGCATTAAAGTAGATACACATGTAGTACATATGTATATCTAGGTACTTTAATCTCATATGTCTACTTTAATGCATGAGATTGAAGTATATCTACTTTAATGCGAATTTGTTACGGACGAACAGGACACCCGTTCATTCGCAATTATTATATATAATATAATGAATTAAAAGGAAATAATTTTCAAAACATTTACAATTTCCTCTAAAACCTTATACCACAGGTGGTTAATACTTAATAGTCACCAATTTCACTAGGACCATTACCTAAAAGGTTTTTATCATATAAATAAATCGTTCATTGGCAGATGGCACCACATAATAATCCTAATTTTTGTTTCCAAATCGTCCATAAGCATTAGCTAACTATAACAGTGTGTTTTTTTGGGAGCTTTTCTGGGAAAGTTGTATAGATATATAGATTTTTCAAAATGCACACTAGGAGTTAACTCTGAAAGCTCAATCGAAATAAAATACTTTCAAAATGGCGGCACTTCCGGAAATGCTTAAGTAACTAGTAAGCTGGTTATTTTAAATGGCAACCGTTAGTTTTTATTCACTGACCTGTCAGTGTTTTTATTGCATTTTTGTATTCTATTTTTTAACAGTTGGCCATGACCTTATGGCAATAATGGTATTGTATACGAATCCGTTAAAAAATGCGCTGGAGAATTTGTCATTGTTTTTAAAAAATAATTTCAGCAAGACTGAATTTGGAAACCTGCTTAACAACTTTAAGCGCACTAAAAGAAGCCCTTGGGGAAAATTTGGAGTTCATGTCACAGAATTTGAAAGTAACATAGCATTTCATGAGGTCTCCATTGAACTTTTGAATACGTTCAGACTGTATAATCCCAATGATTCGCACACTGCCTTTCCATACGAGCTCGACTAGGGTATTGCTATTTTTACTTTGCCACTTGCGGAGCGGCCTGCTGCCACTGGAAATTTTGATTATTTTATTTCTGGCACCAAACGCTGTCTATCAATTCTATCTTGAATGTAGTGTGGGACTCCCTTCCATCTAGGTGAGGCATATCCACTAAAATCCTTTCCTCTCTCTTAAGCTGTAATGGCAGGATTGGAACTCGCCTTTCGGCATATTCTCGGCCGTGGAAAGCGAGTGACTGTTGTTTGTAATTGATTTTAACCTCAGTGTTCTTTACTTGTGGCCGACTCAGAGGTTGTTTCAGTCGATAGATCGCCTCTTCCGCCCCGCTTTCTCCAGTTTATAAATACCTACTCGTGCACGTATTTGTTATCATCTCTCAGTCATCAGCATTCGCTATTTGCGCACATCACTTCTATCATGTTCCCAGCTGTAAACACCATCCCCCAACACCATGCGATATTCTCCCTCACTCCTCTCCATCTTTCACCTATAAAAAAGAGGTGTTATTTGTTATGTATCTCCTCGGAGTCGGCCCACGCCTGATCCTCGTTCTTCCCGATTTTCTTCAGATAACAGTCCAACACTCCAAGGACACCTTCTGTAGTCACAGTTTTATCCGCTGTATTTATTTATCCTAATAGCTAAGAGTCTCATTCAGTTATTGAGTGGATATCTAGCTGCACTCCACCTCATCGACGGGTGTTGAACCTCCCGTCGTGTATGCCCCAATGGAACTGATTGCACTCGTTATAACTTTTCGCTTTAGCGCCCCTTAGTTTGGGCATTACTCGACTAATCGGAACAAATCCTACTTGCGTTTTCTCATTATGCATATTTCGTATGCTTAACAAAGGAGAGGTTTTTATCCAAAAGGACCCCAAGGATCTTCATTTCGGACTGGGTTACCACCGGCTTTCCCAAAATGTCCACCGCGACTTTCCCAACCTTTATTCTTCCAGTCATGAGAGCTAATTGCGTTTTTTGGGGGACTGTCAGATTTCTCTCTCTCATCCAGTCCTGCATTTGTCTAATCGCCGCCCACATTTTGTTGATCGCTCCATCCACCTAACTATGCTGAACCATTAACGTCAGGTTATCTGCTTACTCAACCACCTGAACTCCCGTGTCATATATATAATGTCTTAGTACTCCGTCGTACATTAAGTTTCATTTCAATATTATATATTCTTCTTTTTTTAGCTGTTGTAGGTTAAGTAAGCAGGTAACTTGAAGAACGGAAAAGCAGCTAATTAAGTTGATTTTTTTGGCATTTAATTAGACGCCAAAGTAAGATTTTATTTCAAAGTCATGATGTAAATTGGTATAACGTTTCGTTCATCAACATGAACTTAATCATATACAGGTGGGTAAAATTTTAATCAAGATTTAATTCTAAGCGTAAAACGTGTGGTTAGAATTAAATCTTGATTAAAATTTTACCCACCTGTATATGATTAAGTTCATGTTGATGAACGAAACGTTATACCAATTTACATCATGACTTTGAAATAAAATCTTACTTTGGCGTCTAATTAAATGCCAAAAAAATCAACTTAATTAGCTGCTTTTCCGTTCTTCAAGTTACCTGCTTAATTAAGTTTCATAGCACTGGGCACTCTCGTATTTATTATGAACTGTAATCCCCCCTCCCACCCTCATCTGGTTTATTAGCTCTCATTCCCCTATTGCTTAGACAGATAATCCTTTTTAATTATGCTCGCTAAGGGCACAGTTATTTAATACCCTATTTCTCTTAAGACGCAAGGTTTGCCAACGTGTCCTTTTTGCACGTGGAGATTCAATGAAGACTGCCCCAGTGAGGCCTCTATGATGCTGGGGTGAGGGGGAGATTGTGCCTAATGCACGCTAGTTTTTGGACATGATTGAGAAGTACTATAGTTGTGGAGAAACTTGCTTACTTTTGTGAAAAAACATGTCCAACGGAACACATAATTACAGCACGATGTTATTTTTTTCAAAATCTTCTAAGTATATATAAGTTTCTCTTTATTTGGACGTTATTCGCAAAACATTCTTATTCCTATTTAGATTTTAAGATTTAATTACTTACTAATTGCAGAGTTTTTAAACATGAAAACAGCTAGGTATAATCACGGAAGATGAATGTAGAAATATTTCATTTCAGTAGGTACAGTACACCAGGGAATGCTATTCTTTAATTTGTAGAAGAATGCCAATAATATGTTGGTAACATTATTTACATTACCTGATTCAAAATTGTTTAATTTTACGTGAATCACTGCCGTCAGAGGTCACTTCAAGACAAGTCGACATTCTTGTTAAAATGTGAAAGTAACCAGCTTCGTTAAATAAATTTTATTGTAATATAAACGGGTTCTGTAAGTTTTCGAAGATATTACCGATCAGTACATTGATGACTTTTGTGACAGTTGGAAGTGTATAGTTAGATTAAATTTCCAAATTGCTCTTCGGTATAGCCTTCGTGTCCCTAAACTTAGAAATATGTGCTTGTGCAATTGCTAATTAAATCGTAAACGTTGTTTAATTTAAGTGCTGGACCTAGGAAAACAGATAATGGCGTCATTAAGGGTAAGCTAGTGCTTCAAAAATGTTCCAGAAATGGCTAATTTCTGTCGTTTTTCATTGCAGATGAAACAGTGGTGCAAGAGGTAAGCCATTTTGATGTTATTCCCTCTATATTTCTTTAGTTGCTTGTTATGTTGGGTGGGTGTATGACAATGAATCCTAATATTATGGGTGTACCTATTGAAAGGAATACAGTGTGTCCAGTTTAAAATTATCTACTTGGGAATATTGGAATCTGTTAAATGACATAAAATTGGTCAATATAGGAAAAAAACCCTCTTTTACGTAATGTTTATCGATATTTACATTTTTAAAAATCTACTCTCAAATGTGACAATTGTAATGTAGGTCACTTTAAACATTTTTTTATACTAGAGGTGTTAGGGTATTTACATACAGTCGTAGTCACATAAGAAGACGAGCGCGGCAATGCGCAAACGACGAATTTGCAGTGCTTGTAAAATTGGCGCGTATCTATAAGTCATAACTTATGATACGCAACTGACTTGTATTTTTACAGTACTCGGCTTTCGGAGTCATGAATCGGGTTGCGCTGGTGCTCGCCTTCTTATGTGTATAAATAAATATGAGTTATATAAATAAAATTCTGTATAAAAGTTGGTACCTGTAATAGATTTGTATTTTAAGTGGTTAACTTCAGGTTGTAAGTTTGGCACGATAAGCACAGTGACAGGAGTGTTAGTGTTGATTTGATTGCCGTACTAAATTTACGTTATTTTGTGTTATTTATAATGCCGTATCTATGGAAGTGCAAATATTTGGAAGTTGATGAATGAAACTGCCTTTTATAAGAGAGCGTGTCAACGGAGAACATAATAAAAATGAAGGAAATTTATCATATCAACTACAATAAACACCAGTTTCACCTAAATGCTCAACTATAAGATTAAATATCATTGAAACATGAAATCCAGGGTACCCCTATTTATGAATGTGCTGTATAGGAGGAGAATGCATCATCCTTTCGTAATCATAAATCCTTTTACGAGTAATATTGCTCGACTGCTTTACTATGTTCCTGCCTCAAGCATATCATGTTACCTTAGGATAGGTTAGAATATTTACAATGCAAGCTAAGAAAAGATACTTACTGGTGTTTGTGTCTTGTGCTTTTTTAGCGTATTGTTACTTTGGTGGATATCGTCTGAAAAGTGAGATTAGTGACACAGAAATTAACTTCCTTCCAGATTTTGTCGATCTGGAAACAGTAAGAACAGGTAGTGCAATTAGACATAAAGAAAGACCAATCAGTGAAAGTACAAATGAGTGTCGAATGGAAACATGTTTTGATTTTAGCCGGTGTCATAAGGACTTTCGTGTGTACATCTATCCACCCGATGACAGCTTGGTTCCGAGTCATTCCTATCAAAAGTTATTAAGTGTACTAGAAGAATCACGTTATTATACAAATGATCCTACAAAGGCATGCTTATTTGTTTTAAGTTTAGATACCTTAGATAGGGACCGTTTAAGTACTGACTATGTGCGTAACCTCCAAATTCGTATACAACGTTTACCATATTGGAATAACGGACAGAATCACGTAATTTTTAATTTATATTCAGGTACTTGGCCTGATTATGCTGAGAATGGCCTAGATTTTGATACGGGAATGGCCATACTTGCTAAAGCTAGTGTTTCGATTAACAGTATTCGCTCCGGATTTGATATTAGTATACCTTTATTTCATAAAAAGCACCCCGAGAAAGGTGGTGAACCTGGTTTTGTTGTTAGTAACAATTTTCCACTAAATAAAAGTTATTTACTTGCTTTCAAAGGGAAACGGTATGTTCATGGAATAGGCTCGGAAACTAGAAATGCACTTTTTCATCTTCATAATGAACGTGATATTGTTATGGTAACCACATGCAGGCATGGGAAGAGCTGGAAAGATATGAAGGATGAACGCTGTGATGAAGATAATAAGGAGTATGACAGGTAGGATTTTTTCCTTCCTTATTACTAATTTTATTAAGTTAATCGCCATTTGTTCTCTGTGTATATTTATTATAGAGCACTTAATGTCTACATGGCTTATCAAGTAATCTTGAAAGTTACAATTAAATACTTTCTGGCTAAAACCTTTCCCGAGAATATTTCATAATTATGTTAAATCTTATTTACCTATGGTGACATCAAAAGTACTAATGGTAATGATAGAAGGTACTATGAAGGTTACCCAGAGGAACAATTTAAGGAAATTCAATTAAATCTAGTGTATAGTAGTGGTTTAATATCTTTTTTGTATATCAATTCAATGGTGGTAGTAATGTACAGAGTTTAAAAAAAATTGGTACTTACTGAATGGCTTCGAAGGCGCTGTAAAATCCAATAATTTAAGGGGTCAACGTTTGGTACACGTATTGACAAATCGACGCCTCACTGTATTCCCAAGTATTGGCAAGTAAGTACTCCCAGGAGAAACAATGATTTGCAAAAGTGTAAGTATATTTTTAAAATAAAAATGTCAACAACTAATACCAAATCATTTTTAAAAAATTAAGTAAGTACATAAATATAAAAGTACAAAAATCATACCTAGATATGCATATCAAAAATTACAAAAAATTAAAAGCCAAATTAATTAAATTTTGGTTGTCTGATGGACTCTCATGGTTTTCATCACTATTCTTCATTAGTTACACTTTCTAATTCTATATTATCGCCGGATGTTTCGGTTTCAGACTTAGTTTCAGTTTCAGATGTTATTTTTCGATGTGCTGACTTTTCGGCGGTTTTTCACTCCACACTCCTTTGAAAATATTCCGCGTACGCTTTTACATTCGTTTGTCAGATTCTATTATTTCATTTTGTATGACTGTTGATATTATGTGGAGTAACGCCTATTCTTCTCGATTAGTTTTATTGACTGTCAATTGCTTTTGGGTAACGATGTTCGCATCAATTTTATTGAAACTAGTTTCCTCATCCAAAGCCATATTTTCAATGAATTTTATGGAAACGTTACACTTACCCGTAGTTAAATCTATGTTCCGCTTTAAAAACCGCGCTTTAAGTTTCGAACCGTCTTCTACACACATATTGGTTTGGTTAAATTATACGTGGCCTACAAGAACTAGAATAAGATAATTGCATCTTTAAAACGGATTCAGCTTATGATACCTGGAAAAATGACAAGGAAGGGTATTCCCTTTGTTCCTTTCCCTTTTTGTATACCTATGTGATAAAAGTCAGCGCTCTGTATTCCTATCAAAGCTCGTTTTTGAAAATTTCTAATCAACTTCTGTGCATTGAATTATGAGACAAAGAAGAAGTACTGGTTTCATAATTATAAATTATTGCTACCTGAACTTTCTCAAAAAGGTCATCTGAAGTGAGTATCTGCTCCTGATCCGCTTCTGTTAAGTCTATTCCTCTCGCTATTACGCCTATTACCCCTTTTTCACCAGACACTTGAGAGACTTCAATACTTCTTATAAGGATTACTGTCTCGAATACTGATTCAATCCTTATTTGTATTTTTAGAACAGTTAGCACTTGATAAAGTTCATGGTGCACCTCGTGAAGTTTAATGTCGTATACTGTGCAATACTAGGAGATTATTATTTGCTTTTAATTTAGTAACTGTACTTCGAAAATGTTTGTTATAGTTAGATAATAATGTTTAGTTCTTCTGTTTATAATTTAAACGTACCTTTGCATAAGGTTTGCTAACAAAGCTACACATAATGCGTGGTACAGAAATAGTGTTTTTATCCAAGATAGACATTTTCAATGTGTGATATGTTTGCGGATAATTTCTAACAAATGGTCATTTAATTTATTTTCATCAGCGAGTCGCTGTTTCGCCTTTCTTCAAACTCGTCATCGACTATTTGAGCATGAGTCCCCATCGAGGTGGCACTTGCAAAGGACCTTTCAATAATTCTCTTACACCGTGCACTTAGTCTTATAGACTAAGCGGCAGCGACAGAAAAAGTGGCGTCATTTACTCCCGTCTGCCAATTTTGGCTTAAATAATTTATAATTTTATGAACTAATTAAAGCTATTTCCAAGTATTACTCGTGGATACCTCGGGCCGTAATCGGTTTTGAAATTGTAAAAGATTTAGCTATCTTTGAATGATTTCTTACCGTCTACCACCTACTTAAAATGAAAATTAAAAAAAAAATAGTTGGCGGACGTTTATCGGCAGACAAATTCCATAGATATCAAGTTTGATACACCCCACGATAAAATGTAAATAAAATACGACTCACCGAACAATTTCTTCCCGTCTGCCAGTGCGTCGATATTGTTCAGGGCCGTATGCTCCGACGTTCAGATTTCGTCAGACCGTGCGCATGGCGTCACCCGTAGAGTGAATTACATTTGCGACATGCTCATTTGATGTGTTTTTCGTCTGTACCGAGTTTATTTTTCGAGATACAAAAAATTCCATAAGAACAAATATGCTCCTTATGATGTCTTTTATATGTAAAAAATAATAGGGTAGCTCAATCTCTCTCAGTTAACCTGAAAAATACTTGTATAAAATATCATAATTACATCTGATGGTGTTTGCGCCGCGACGACACCAAAACGGCGCTAGATAGAGGAAAATTGCATATGAACAAATTTGTAGAGCACAAAATTTACTAAAGAAAAGTCCGCGGGAGGGTGTAATTATCTCCATTAGTTTGGGAAAAAGCGGTGTGGACAGTTGCGCGAATAACGTTTGCATCATTTTGGACACCTGTAACTCTTTAACTATCGAAGATCGTGACACCCTACCGCGGACTTTTCTTTAGTAAATTTTGTGCTCTACAAATTTGTTCATATGCAATTTTCCTCTATCTAGCACCGTTTTTGTGTCGTCGCGGCGCCAACACCATCAGATGTAATTATGATATTTTATACAAGTATTTTTCAGGTTAACTGAGAGAGATTGAGCTACCCTATTATTTTTTACATATAAAAGACATCATAAGGAGCATATTTGTTCTTATGGAATTTTTTGTATCTCGAAAAATAAACTCGGTACAGACGAAAAACACATCAAATGAGTATTCCTCAAATGTAATTCACTCTACAAGTGACGTCACGCGTCATATTTGCGGACCGCCCACCATGCGCAACATCCTATCTTTAGTATTTATATCGTGGATATTGTTATTCATGTCTCAGAAGTTGAGAAAAAGCAAGCGGCAGACACTTAGTCCGTATACAGGCTGTTGAGGCGTTTTATTAAGATTGCATTAGGTGTTTTTTTTTGCATCGCCACAGGCACCCACAGGGTTAGGTAAAGTTACAATCATCACGTGATTAAAGTGCCTTGCGTCATGTAGACATTTCTGCCTCAGGTTAATATATAACTTCAATAAAGCTTTTAAAACGAATAAGTCACTGAGAACTGAGTCAAATTATTTTTATAAAACGAATGGTGTGTTATTAACAGAGCTGACTTAGGTCGACCACACCGTGCAAAAAGAAAACACCTATTATATTACATACAGTAAAGTGATTTATTTCTCGTTCTTACAAATTATTTCCAATAAACTTAGTATGTACGGATTCGGAAAAACAAGATCTATTAAAATGTGCAAAAATATACAGGGCGTCCCATTTAAATTTAAAAAGTTGAGGGTATTTCTGGTGAAACCGGAAGTACAGTAGTAACAAAAAATATGGCATCAGATGCGTTATGCGTCGTTGAACCTTCCTGCAAAATTTCATAAATATCGTCCCTATCGTTTTAAAGATATTTACTTGGTTCCATACTTTATCCCAACCCTGTATGTAATATAATGCAATCTTAATAAAACGCCTCAACAGCCTGTATACGGACTAAGTGTCTGCCGCTTGCTTTTTCTCAACTTCTGAGACATGAATAACAATATCGACGCACTGGTAGGCGGGAAGAAATTGTTCGGTGAGTCGTATTTTATTTACATTTTATCGTGGGGTGTATCAAACTTGATATCTATGGAATTTGTCTGCCGATAAACGTCCGCCAACTATTTTTTTTTTAAATTTTCATGGCAGACGGTAAGAAATCATTCAAAGATAGCTAAATCTTTTACAATTTCAAAACCGATTACGGCCCGAGGTATCCACGAGTAATACTTGGAAATTGCTTTAATTAGTTCAAAAAATTATAAATTATTTAAGCCAAAATTGGCAGACGGGAGTAAATGACGCCACTTTTTCTGTCGCTGCCGCTTAGTCTATTAGGAAAGAATATTTTATAAAGTACAATCATTGACCACAAAACTGCTACATGTATAAATCCAAAAATAAACTTAAATTATGGGGCGCTTCCACTAAAAGAAGACCATACATTACTCAACTACCCTACTAACTGCACAATTAAGTTATCCATATGACATTTACTCGGACATTTATTATTAAAATAATGGATCTTACAAAAAAAATACAAAAAAGATTATGTAATGCACCAATTCAAAACCTGAACTGGGAAAGAATGAAGTGTCTCTGTACGTCTCTGTATCGTCTGGAGTTGTTTTGTTTTTTTCTTCATGTTCATGTGCTAAACCAGACGCTAAATTGGTATTTAAACGTAGATATAGCTCTTACATGGCGAGTATCGCCGTCTGAGGAAAATTTCATACTATCGTTGATTGAAAAATCCTTTAAGATACGCAACGGCACGGTAATATCCGCAGACAAAATTGGGTCTCAACTAGAGACGGCGCCTGTAGTAATGTGGGTCTCAAACGTTCAGTCGCTTGTTAAGTTTCTACGTGAAAGGATCTACCACTTTCAATGCGCAAGCGTGGTTGTCTTCGTATTTCTCCTACAAACTTTTTCACAGCTGCATAATATACGAACATTTTTATCACTTACGTCATTGACTAAAGAGTTTATTTTTTTCAATCAACGCTTACGTTTTGTACACATAATTTTTAGTTTTTAATTGTTTATTTGTGTTTTTCCAAAGGGTATCATTTACATTTTTCAAATAAAATACAGTTGTTTGGTGGTTGATAGTGTGTTATTAACCCGTGAAAATGAATGCTGCAGACGCTGCAGTAAATTACATATGTGTTTATAATAACAATAACTGCTTTAAAAACCAAAGAGTTAATAAACTTGTGAGTTTTTTAAATTTCCAATAAAAGACATCTTTCGAACAGAAGAATGGAAGAAGAATTGTGGTAACAGCACAATTGCGTTAATGAACGTAGTTGACTTCAAAAATAAACTAATTTGTGAAGAACATTTTTTGCCAAAAGACATTAGGATAAGCAATCGGCGCAAGTTGTTATCCAAAACAGCAGTTCCTTGTAAATTTATTGAAAAAGGTAAGTAATACGATCATATACGAATTAACATTTTTCGCCTATTTTTAATAATACCTAGATGTTGCTTAAAAAATAAATAAATAATAGTATCTAACTATAAATAAGTTTTATTAAAATTAAAAGAGAAAAATAATTTAGATACTGATTAGTTAATTAAACTCATTAGTCATTATTCATTAGTATTAAGAAAATCACAGGTGACTCCCCAACTTAAAAATAACCGTTATACAGGGTGTCCCAGTTGAAACTGACACATTTTAAACGTGATTATTGACTAAACGAAATAAAATAGAAATGTGCGGATTCAATCAACAAGTTTCAAATTTCTAAAAGTTTTTTCCCAATCATACTAAAAAATTCTCCAAGTTACACAGGGCGAGGGAAAAAATTACCTATTTTCAACTAAAAATTACTTGACTTATTTAAATATTTTTACACTACTCGCAAGTTGAGTTCTTTAGCTTTTTAAAAATGTCAACATGTGTAATTAATTTTTACAAATAAAGAAAATACGCGAATTTTTGTGAGTGCGTGCACTCTCATTAGTTTCGATACCGCCAGCTGCTTTTCAGTTTTGTTTATCGATGGAATTCGACAAGACATGCTACAACATTCCTTTTTGAACTTACAAGTTAGATTTCAAAGTACATACATATAATACTAAGAAAGGTGCCATATTCAACAATTTTCTATAAAATTCAGTTGTCATATTTTTCTTAATTATTTCCATGATGTTTAAATTACTTACCTATAATAGTTATTTACGATACAAGTATCGTAATATGGTGTTACGATACGAATATCGCACAACGTTTTATCTACTATTCATAAATATTGTCGATGGAAAGAAATTTGTAAATAATTTAGAAATAATATGATATGAAAACAAAAATAGTAGGCATATCCTTCATCTGCCATCTCTCAATAATAAACGCGAAGTTCTCTTTTTCTTAATTTAATAGCATCTAAAATAATCGGCAGAAATGGAGATATTGTGGATATAAAATAACGATAACTCCACCGAAACTAATTGTATAGCTTAAACATCTGCCGGAATGTTTCGCATTTCTATCTTATTTCGTTTAGTCAATAATCACGTTTAAAAAGTATCACTTTCAACTGGGACACCCTGTATAAGAGGTCTTAAAAAATGAAAATTTGATTTAATTACGTCCCACGCTTTTTTGTAGTCATATGTGATAATATTTAGTTCAGTACCAAAAGTATTTTTTCCACTACTAGCTGTGAAGTTGACAATTATTGCGTATCCTAGACAACTGAGAAGTTTAATTTCTCTACCTAGTGGTCAATAATTTCTTCTATTATTAACCTAGGTTAATAATGGACAAATTCAAACGTTGTGAGAATTCAGGGATAGTTGTTTAACAAAAACTTGTGCAACATAATTTTGTATACCCAGGAGATTGTCTTTAACGTATTTGCCGCTTAAAATTACCTAACACGATAAAATTATTTCAATAAAAGTTTTATTAATGGAAATGTCAATCTGCATCAGACTACTTGATTTTTACAAGAATTTTTTTTAGTTTTAATTTGTGTCTTAAATTTGACTAGTAGTGGAAAAAATTGTATATACACCACGGTGGTGAAGCCATTTATAGACCTCGCACCTTATTCCGCTCGGGGCAAAGCCCCTCGCGAAATAATCTTGGTGCTCGGTCAATAATAACAGTCTTCACCACCTTGGTGTATAATATACTATTTTTGCAATTCAGTTACGAAATGTCATCATTTTGTCACCCATTTCAGTGACAAAATGTTATTGTTGTTGTCACTGAGTGACAAAATGAGATTTCATTGTTGTGATGGTTTATTTCCATGGCAACAAACAAGGATTGCTTTGAAAATATCCGACGTCAAATAATTACCAAGTCAAATAAATTCAAAATGAAGATGAATTTTACTGAATTGCAAAAAATCTTGTATATAAACACGTTGCAAAACTCCGTCTTTTTTGCACACGATGTGTTGAATCACTCGCTACGCTCGTGATTCAATTTCACATCTAGTGCAAAAAACACGTTCATTTTGCAACTTGTTATACATATAAATAGCTATTGTGTATTTAGGAGCTAAATATGTACATTTTAACAAAACCTTTGCTGTTAAAAAAATACTTTAGTTTGTAATTTTTTAGTCTTTGGGAATGTTTCATTTGATAATTTTCCAGATACAAACCAATATTCCTACGGAACGTCGGGTAGTTCGCAGCCTATGGAGAAGTACACAAGAAAACGCCTCTTTTGCAGTTCAGATGAAGATGATTTAGATATCAACGATCTATGCGCGCTAGAAGGTTTACCAAGAACTTAAAGTGTTTGTACATGCTTCTAAAGTAGCTTCTTCCGGCACAGGAGAGGAGCTGTTAATATATCAAGATCGTCGGATGTAGCTTCATGTATAGGTACACTTTCATCTACTTCCATGTTAACTGGTACGCCTGCAGGAATATTGGAACTTGCTTCAGTATCTAAATTCAGAATGTCATGAACTTCATCAGCTTGACAATTTCCTGTATCTGCAGCCATTTGAAGCCTAAGTTCATGTTATGTAATTGTTACTTTTCATTTATATTTTGTAATAATACGCACATAAGTGGATTGTATTCATTTATTTGTCATATTCAACACGACTCATTCTTCTTCATTCTTATATTTCCCCAACATATCAATTCCCACACCCAACCTGTTAAGGTAAAAAGAGGGGATTTATCCACCAAAAAGTCACGTTTCAAATACTCTTAAACAGTTCATATTATTCTGCTGACGAATTGAAGGAGTAGGATTGTAACCCCCTTTGTTTCTAACAACAGAATATAATTTTCGAGGGGATTCTGATTTAGAAAGCCTGTTAAAAGGTATTTCACTCCCTGTTTTTTTATATCCTTCCATAATAAAAGAATTGATTTTATGGTCCACTGAAATCCTTCCAGGCAATATATATTGTTGCGTTTCTTGGTTCCCTCAAAAACTTCAATATTTGTAAAATACTCTAGCCCTTGATGTAAAACTATTTCAGTTTTATTGTTATAAACGGATAATGGGCGCCTATATGGATTATGGATTAGTGTCATGTAAAACTGTACTATTTAAAGAATCGAAAATATTGTTGATATTATCCACAAAGTCAGCGGTTTGTAATGACGTTGGAGAAACAAACTGTTTGGTTGATGCTGTTTTAATTGCTGCTGAAACTGTGTGAGAAAATATTAGGGCTGCATATTTTACACGCATCTTTTCAAAATTTGTGGGAGTAATATGCCGTGATGTAATTTTAACCATGGTCCTGGTTGTGAAATTTCTTTCATCAATCTCGTATGTTTTAACTACGTCAGTCCAATTGACACGACTATTTCCAACAATAAATTGAAGTTTGGTATTCATAAAATTATTTCTTTGGCGTTTAAGTAAATGGGGAGCATCTTATAGTATAAATTTTTTGACCTATATCACAGAAGACATCCTATATGTTGACTACAGGTTCTTGCATAGTGGCACCTAACAAATTAAAAGCGCGACGATTGTTCGATTCTTGATCGCATACCAAACCCATCGGATTAAAAGTTAATTCTTTTAATTTTTTAATTACCAGTGGAATAATTTAGACCCAAAGAGTTAGGTACTGTTCACAGGTCCAGCAGAAACAAAGTAGCAAAACGGAATTTTCCAATTATAAAGTAATCCCCGAAGGAAAAATACTAAAGCCGTGTTAGCTAATTTGTTATTCCTTCCCAGAAATCCTAAGTCATGGTATCCTTCGACAAAGTCTTCAGATTTGTTAAATTCTAACCGTTTCTTTAATGTAATTTCGTCAAAAAGAACAACACACATTTTCTCCTTATCCTCCATGCTCTTTGCTTTCAAAGACAGCTTTAATGTAGTATTACCGCATCCAGTTCTTAAATTGATCACTTTCAACCAACTCTAGATGGTTCTGATTGCAGGTAAAATAAATTTAAGGTTATTTAACATGAATTGATAGGCCGATGGAGATTTATAATGTAAAGACAGACTCAATTGCTGTTGAGCCTTGGTCCATTTGACGTTTCTCTTATGAAAGAGCTGCATGTCAACAAATACTTGTACCTACATATTTACTTTTACCAACAAATAAATTATTAAGCATCTGACCAAGACTTTTTCATTTTTAGCCTATATGTTTGAGATTGTTTAGCCCTTACTTTGCTTTTGAGACGTCGCGGTGTTTGTTGTGTTTTTTATGTTAAATATAAGTATAATAGGATGTGTAAAATTTAGTTAAAAATGTAATTGTATTTGAGAATAGTATATTACATTGTTTTTAGTCGTTGTTTAAATTGTTTTTTGATTTTGTGAAAAAAATAAGTTGTTCTATTGTTACATGGATAAGTTAAGAGTATAGGGTGTAGTTTTTTTTGTTTGTATGTCATGTTGTGAAGATTATATAATTTAGGAACCCAAGAATTGAGTGTAATAAGAGTTTCATTTCGTACGGGATTTTTGATTGAAATCTGGGTTTTGTATGTTCTAGTTTAAGGTTGAAAAAATTTTGGGAGTCAAATAAAAAAAATACACAACAATATACAACTATATAATAATTTCTTAGTTTTTACATTTTTTTAGTAGGTAGTCACGTTTTCCGAATCGTTTCCGCATGTTTTGCACATCCTATCCACATCCACGAGTCTTAAGGTCCTTTCAGACGACCATACTCTATGCGAGATATGGAATTGCATACAGCCAATACATGCGCTCAAATGGATCCTTTCACGCGTGGGTGCTGACCGGATACAGTATCCCGCTGCAAAATTTATGTATCTTGTACATTTAGGCGCTCGCGACGGTATCCGCCTCACGGATACAGATATGTATAAATGGAGTCTTTCAGACGGGGATACCGAAACAGCAGAATACATAGGCGGAGTATTATACTTATTGGTGATTGAACAGAAAAGCTCGCACCTTCACCAAATCCAACTAAAGTAAATTGTTTAATTGTACGTCCCTTTCTTCTTCCTCAATTTTACTATAAGGTGTACCGACATAGTACATCTCCTCTTCACTTGTTTCTTTTTATTCAAAAGGTACCACGACATCCACCCTACCTTCGCCACCCGCGCCGGCGGTTAATGAATGACTCGAAAGGCCGTATCTGGAAAGTATGCCGTAAATTTCAACCGCAGATTCCGTATCTTGCATACAGTATTCCCGTCTGAAAGGGCCTTTATTGCGCATTTAATTCATGCATCTTATCCCTCGCTCGAATTCTGTTGCGAAGCAACTGGCATTCGACAATGACAAAATAGCAGCCTTAATAGCAATAAAAATTCAGATAAAATAACGCCATGTCGGATCGTCATTTCATTCGTGTGGTGTAGAGGGGCCTAATATGTATTTTGCACACAGGCCCGAAGTACTCTTACTACGCCACTGGCCACTCGTGAACGTTTTAAAAAATTATATCAAACTTTACTAGGTAATAAAGCTTCCTAATTATTAGATTAACTCAGAAATTAATATTCACATCAATTTCAATTTTTATAACTATTTTCCTAGTAATAATGCGGACTTCATACAAACACGTAGGTACAATATGTTCTCAACTACCTTTGTAATCTTCCTCCGCCACGATTAACCAAATTGGCAAAACAAAGACATTTTATGTAATGATATTTAAATACGGATACCCAGATAAATAGATGTACGATGTACCTACATGTTACATGGAATGGTTTACGCTTATGATTATTTAATTCTCCGTAGTTATTTAAAAACAATAAATTAGGTATTAAACATAGTAACTATAATTATTATTATTAAAGTAAATTTATTTTGCATCAAATTATTTTCATGTATTGCAAATCAAATAGGTATTATTTCAAGAATAATAACACAGAACTTATCTGTGATAATAGCTTGCGTTGCGGAAACAATACCGTTATAACAGCTTGTAGACGGATGACGTCGACAAGGTCGTCATGACTCGTGCAGTCGAGTAATCAGTTCAGAAAATTTACAACGATGGCGTTAGTTTACAATGCAATAACTTGTAGATGGTGGGGAGCAGGGGTTCCATAAAAAAGAGATAGCATGTTTGGAACGCAATTTAACATTACACTTGCATACTATTCAATTATTTATTAGTAGGAAAGCTCTAAACTTTCCCCATAACATTGTTTGCCACATTATGACCACGAGTAGATTGTCTCAGATTTTCCCGTATTGTAATAGTTTCTAAATTCCCATCAGTAGTAAGAGAAATGGCTTCATCGATGATAAATAATATAACATAACCAAATGAATCATGAAATAATATTAAGTACATACTTCAGCATTTATAAATGAATGGAACCTATATCAGGAACTGTAATACAGTGACACGAGATAAAGGGCCAGCATGTTCAACTGGCACACATTATTGGTGACACTTCGATCGATGTTTGCAGTACTGTCAGTGTTTTCAGCTACCTCAGATTCAGAGACTCAAAAAGCTTTGAGTTTTAGGCTTCGGTCTTTTGCACAGTATACTAAACTTCTTCTGATACATATTTTTTTGACACATTGTGCGTAGCGTGTAACATGAAATTTGTGCGCCGGACATCATTGGAAGTGTCTTCATTGTCGATCCAAAACCGTATGTAGGTACGTCTTCCACCTTCTACTCTAATCGGTAGATTCCTCTTGTTTTTTCCAACAATTGGGAAATTCCTTCGTCTTGTCAGCAATCCTCTTCATATTTTCTTAGTGTTACATTTTTGAGTGAATTGAGCACATAGCTTTGTACCTTTGTAGGTTATTTTGAAGTGATACCTTATTTATCATTGTTATTCAACGTTATCGTTTCTTTTTAGTATCTCTACAAGTAATAAGAGGTTTAACGGTATCTAAAATAGTCAAGAAAATTTATTGTTGCCAGTTTGATAAATTACTAAAAGGAACAAAAAAAAGGCGATCGTAGGTTATTTTGATATACTATTTTCCATGTAAATAAAGCTCACGTGTTGTCGTTTTCGAAGCTAAGTTTTAGGTATTTAGATTTATCTACCATCTGTCAAGTCGATTTGAGAATGATGCGAATTTAACGACCAGTTGCTTGCTCGAGTTGTTGGATAACATAAAGTAGGTCGTGCCAGTCTAAGTCCTGGTATGAATTGAAAAATCATTTGCATCGTTAATATTTGTAGTAAGGCGCTCTTTTAAAAAATGTCATATAAAAGTAACACTCGTTCAGTATTTATTACATAGCAGTCTCGGCGAAAGCGCACGTACTTCGTTGACAACCCTCAAATCGAACAAACTTTATAGTTTTTTATCGATTATGTGTTGGGATGAAAATGAAGACCCAAAAATAAAATTTGTTCCGAGATTATTTATGTTCAGCTATACAATACCGATAAATTAAATTCTTACTCGTCGAAGAGTCCTATGTATGGCGTACAACTCAAAATTCGCTGCAGCCTTCTTGTTGCTGAACCTGTGAGAACGTTTTGTAATATAGCACAGTGTTTGAATCCTAACTAGGTTTACAACAGGGTTGCATTCATCCGTTCAGTTTCCAATTTACAGGTAATTCAGGTTCACAATGCATGATTGATAGTATTAAATATAGGATTTGCCGCCATTTATTTAAATCAGTTAGAAACGGCCATTGCGGCCAATCTTTTCTGCATTGTAGGTGCCTGCGCGCGCCTTTCCATTTTTGAGTATGTTCACGTTTTTGATATTTGAGTTGAAGTCAAGTCACGAATGAATGCGAATGATGTGGTTATGCGCGCTCTGTCTAAGCCGTTCGTGTCTGTTACTTTATAGTTTATACAAATTAACAAATTATAAAAATAAACGACAAATTGAAATGAAATTTTGTTGTTCGTTAAAAGCAGCATAATCCACAGAACACCTCTACATAAGCATAAACAAATACATTGTTGCGGTCTCACCCACTGCAATTCCTTGCGGTAGATTCGGTTTTTGTCGAGGGGTTTGCTCTCGGGTTTGCCACTTAAAAAAGGTTTCGATCTACTATAAGAAATTGTATTTCTGTAATAGAAGATGATAGGAAATAAACCGATACAATGGAATATCGAAGGATCTTCAGTGTTATCATCACTCATTTTGATGAATTTTGACATGCCTTTGTCGAAAACCATGTGGTAGCATAACACGCATCAAATTCGCTTATTGGGCAGCTATTGAACATTTTTCGTGCGAAATTGGTACATTATTGACGATTTTTGTCAGGTTTTGTCAAAATCCATGTGATCACTAAATACGAATAAAATGCACTTATTGAGCACAGATGTACTGGATTTCTATATTTTAATAACCTACCTGGATTCACTCATTAGACATCCCGATGTAATGGATTTGGACATTTTTCCCACGAAATTGGTGTATAATTAACGATTTTGGGTAAATTTTGCTCCATAACTTTTGACGTAGGCCACCGATGAGGATTATATTGAATAGTTGCACATCTAAGGATCATAACCATAAGTTATAATCTAGTAAGTTCGAAGTCGATACGTGATCAAATTCTAAAATTTTGTCAGCGTATTTTTACCGTTACCGATCCACACAAACCCCTGTAACTTTTGTCGTAAATCTTCAGCCGTCTTTCCAACATTTCCCATTGTAGCTGTTTTAATGTGTTTTTCCCTCGGTTTTTCCTGTCAGCACCAAATACACGAATCGGCCTTTTTCCACTAACATTATAGATAACATTTTTTGAGCTACTATTTATATTAGAGTTTTACCGAGCATTTTACCGCATTTTACTAGTCTCTGAAGACATAATAAGTTGGTTGACTGTAGAATATAGTTGAAATGGTTTCTTTTTAGGATCTCCGTTTCCTTTATCTGAAAGTGTATCAAGTCCTTCAACAACAAGGTTTTGAAATAACTTTTGTAAAGACCCTACAACTGCCCCTGTGTCCCAATTGCGATTGAATTTTATAAAGGGTTGGTAGGTTTCGCAAAATTAAAATCAAGCTATGGCACCTCCATGTTTACAATTGTATTTCGTAACAGAAAACCGAAAGGACACAGCAGTAAGCTTAAGAACCACTATAGTAAGTCACTATGAAATGAATTAATAAGATGTTTAAAAATTAATCTTGGAAAATTTTTCGTACAGATTTATATCGATAGCAAATTTCTTTTATTTAATATCAATTTTATATTGAAAACAGTGTAGGTACTTGTAAAATTCGCTTTTCCGATTTGCTCTTTCAAGATGGTTTCACATTCGATGACATAGATTTCAAAATGAATTTGTGTTGGCGTTTATGTACTGAAATTTTTTCCCTATAGATTTACTTGTTTTTTTCTGTAGAATGTTCATTTCACCCTTGCTTTCAAGTTTTCAATTAAAATAATATGGCAATATATTAAAGCGCTTCAAAAGATTCCTTTTTCTATCTTCTAAGCTAAGCTTTTAGTTCTTGTAGTAGTAATAAATTTTATTACGTCAATACCAATATTAAAGATACAGCATACGTTTTGCTTTGTCGTCGTTTAAATGCATTGAGGCAAATTTGTGATACCGCGTGATACATACGTAAGGTCCCTATTGTCTTCACATTTTATGAACACAAAAGGCTTGCTCGCAAGCTTGCATAATATGATTATTTACTTCGATAGTATAATGTACATCTGTGGTATAACCTTTGAAGACTACAATAATAATATTTGAACTACCTACTGTAAATGTTTACGTAATTTTACTATATTCCTTGATAAAATAGTTATATTGATAGAGCATTTATTTCAGTATACTTCCTAATTCCAAACAAAAATTAGTGTTATTTTTCGTGCAGTGAAAAAAAATCGGTCAGGCTAGGAAAATACTTAATATGTACTAATTTGTTTTTTGATAATAATAAAAGGGACACTACTATTTACTGCTCTTTACAACGGGAGATTTACTTCAAGAAAGTGTGTGAAATTGGAGTATTTTTTCATATGAACAAAGCCCGTGATACTGTTTGGAGACACTAAGGCAGATAAAAGATTTAAGGGAAATAGTACTACAATATTTAAAAATTTTATGTTTAACAGAAGACTACATGTAAGGATTGGAGACGTTCTGTCATGAAAGTTCAGCGAAATGTATTGAATCAGTGATCTGTTTTGGAATTGGAAACGGGCTGACCGCTGAAACTCACTAAAATACGTTGATGGCGTGCTAATCACAGGAAGGAAAGGAATACAAATTATAGAGTAAAGCAAATGTATTGCTATTACAGTACCAAAGGGAGATGAAATCTCTTAAATTTCAAAGGAATTATTAAATAATCAGTTTTATAGCATAATTTTATTTCTTTTGATTTTGCATGATAATTATTGTTGGACCAGCGAATCGGCGAATTCCATTAATTCTGTAACTCCAGCTTTAGGAATAGTTAGAATGCCAAGAAAACAATAAAAATTAGTGGATTAAAAATACGATCAACATATTTTTAAAAATAATATGTAATATTCGATATACTTTCTAGGATAGGGAGTAGGCAATCTATTTCTACGTAGTTCAAAATCGACCCTAGCTACGTGCCTCGTGCCTGTAGTGGACGATGCAATTTTACTCTGGTAACTTCAAAGCAACCAGAAGTTGTTGTTAATGTAGTTGGTGGGGACTCTATATGTCCACTATAATAAGGAAATACACACATCACACAGGCGGATCCCACACAAGTGAGGGAATACTTTACGAAGTGATCATTAAGAAGTCGGTATATGTATAGACGTCCGACCACGTCGCGGGATTAAGAAGGATCGGGAAGGTTTCGACCATATTTTCGGATGTCCTGAAATGAGAAATAAATCAGTTGAAAAAAACAAATCAAAATGAGGGGTAGCAGCAGGAATGTTGGATTTTTAAATATGCTTAAATGTCCAAAACTTTGTTTTCCACTCGTCTACAAAAAGATCCTGCAGGGGAAGGTTATGTCGAAAGCAATGTTAAAAAATCAAATTATTACTGAAACGGAAAGTGGAAGTGTATTTTATTTCTTTTTGCGCAATCTGGAAGAATCTAAAGTATCTTCGTTCTCTTAAAACTGCTGACACGTGGTTTGTGGTCGCCAGAAACTTTCAGTCTACCAAAAATCATCATTTAACTAAATGAACTGTTCATGCTTTCAATTTTTTCACGACTGTGAAGAAAGAATACACAAATTTTTCATTATTGTAAATTGTAAAGGACAGTTCGATAAAAATCTGCTTGTTGGTTTTTTCTTATCGATTGCTACTTTTTGATATTTATAGTACCTAATTAAGGATTATCATTTAGTTATAATAATAATTCACAATAATAAAATAATATCATAAATTCATAATGTATATAATGTCCGCCATACGGTGAGACATTAACAACAAAATACATTATTGAGGATACTGTAATAGTAAGATAAATAAATTGTAATAAAAAATACGAGTAATTGCACTAATTTTTTATTTTAAATTTAATCCGACGCGTTTCGACACTGTGTTATTATCAAGGGTAACATATTGTCGAAACGCGTTGGGTTACATTTAAAATAAAATTAGTGGAATTACTTATATTTATTATTACAATTATAGAGTTTGGAGAAAATTAATACCAATAATGAGATATTTATTAGAAGCAATAAGTATACAACAACAAATATAACAAAGTCGAATCACAAACTCAATGTTGGACATTGAATGATTTGAACCGTAAAAAACGGTAAAAACTGTTTTTCACGTGGTTACGAATAAGGGATGGAAAAAATAATACCTATCAATAAATAATTAATTCATTGGTTTGTCGTTTGTATAGGCGTTTCTTTAACATTAGTCGTCCGAAATCAACAATTTTTAATTTTAAAATAATTTGTTGGTCTCTTCGTCGATTATTACTAATAACTAATAACGAATGTGGCTTGTTAATTAACGGCATGCTTCTTGTTGCAATCATGTATGGGTCGTATTGGTGGTTTTTATCGGTATATGGATTGTTTAAATTCTCACACTTATGTTAACGTATTGAAAATGTTAATGTACTTAATACACATAGCAATGCTTGTTTAAAATAGTAGTCATTGTAGGGAATAATCTTGTGCACAGTTTATTTTAGAACCACAGCTGAATTAATAAAAAATGTTCTACTAAGTTTTTATTCATTCATTTTTCACCGTTTTATTGATACCTTAATTTTGGACAATTTTTCATTTTTATTACAAGTAAAAGAAAAATCATTTAGCTTGGACATACTTTTTTATATCAACAAAACAAACCATGAGGAGGAAACTGGCACAAGTTCAATAAAAATCTGTTTGAGAAGGTAAAACTATTGAGTGCACTAAATTTGATCCGTTGTTTTCACATTAATTCGGAAAGAGTACTTTTATATACTCGTAATTTAGTAACGACGACCAACAAGCGATTGCAAATAATAAACCCAACAAACCTACCATTGTGGATAGTAAAAACCGACAAACACATAAAAATAACCACCAAACACTTAGAAATGACCATAAAATATTGCAAACTTCACGTCTGACCAAAAACCATAATAGAAATTTATCAAATCGAACGCGTTTCAACAGCGAAGCTGTCATCATCAGCGAACAACTAAATCTTTTAGCCAACACAAACGACTAAAATAAACGAATTTTAAATGTGGAGGGTCGAAGGGTTCAATGTTACACTGTTGGAAAATGGCGTCATACAGCCGAAATTGGCGGTATAGCAATTATGTTTTGACAACAAATAATACCGTGGTCCCTCAAATAATCTTTAAGGTTTTCAATATCCAAGAAGTCAGTTTTCTAAAATACATTTTTGAATTCTCTTTCTTTTATGTATAGTATCTATTCCCTATAGGTAGGTACCTAAAGTTGATAGTTTTGAAATATATTGAAATATTTTCAAATTTTTTCAATTACTAGACGAGGTTCATTGGATTGCTTATGATATGTATAATTAATATGTAAAAGAAAAGATTTTGAACCAAAGGTGACCTTTTTTTGGGAAAATATGAATTCTTACGTAAGGCTTAAATGTGCGTATGTCGTGACGCCAGAGTCAAATTTGTCCATTATCAGATGAATTTGATTGCTACTGATGAATGAATTTGACACCTTATGACATGTCATATGTAATTAAGAAGTAGAAAAAGATTTGGAATTAAAGGTGGCATTTGGCACAGGGAACGTTTATATGTACTAAGGTGTCACTTACTAAGGTAATTGTTTTATTTGTTCCAATATTTATTTTATTGTATGTGAAAATTAATTTGGGACCTGTTCAAGTTATTTTAGTGGTCAATTTTATGTACCAGCTCCTTTCCGTAAGTCTAACCCAAATTAAAATCTATGTCATCACATCAGTTTTTCCTTGCAAGCGAACCGCCGCGCCGGAAGCACAAATAAATTATACACACTTATCCTGTATTTATATCATTCCTGTGATGCAATTTGGAAATCTTGTTACTCCAACCCTTTGAGGACGATCTCTCCAAATCGTCGCAATGTGTTATAACGAGGTCGATATAATTGTTCCCTTTCATAAATTTTCAAAATGTATGAAAATTTCGATAAACACTATTCTGAAATTGTCATATACTAAGAGGATTGAAGGAATTATTTTTTAGAAGAAATCGGTTTACCTATCTAAATTTGTAGGTGTTTAATTGAGCATTTAGAGGCCATTTCACAGTTCGTTAATTATCGTTAAAATAATTTATACAAAATCCCCAATGCTTGGTTCAAATAGCAAGCCACAAATGCAAATTTACATAATTAAGTTATGAATTGACACGTTTTTAAGTAAATTTTACAATTATTTAATTGTATAAGTGATTGTAATAAGCATATTATTACATTAAGAACTGAATTGTGTTTACCTACTTTAGTATTATACAAGTGTTTTTTATTACATTACCTTCATAGCCTTTTTAATTGCAAAATAATGTCCTTCCCTGTTTGCCTTTTGGACTTCGGCAGTTATATAATATTCTTAACCATGTTTTTTGTTCATGATGCAATTCAGTACAAGGTAAAAATACTAGTAATTATACTAATATTAAATATCGACGATTAAACGAGCTTTTTTTAAATTGTTCCACTGTAGGAAAATCACATTTCGATGATAATTGCAAGGCTTGGTTCAATTTTCCTCTGGCAGTTAACGTAACCAAATCAGGAAAGGAAAATTTTTCCACATGCTAATGTATCGGAAGTGGGTTTACGTTGTTTTTGCACGAGTCCCTGGTAATCTGAAAAGTGTCTTTCACAAGCGTTATAAAAATAGAATACAAATACATAGTGTCTAACATTTTCAAGATGCTAATGGTTATATACAAACTTCTGATCCACTTTTCCACTAGGTTATATTTTATTATTTTCGGGAAAACTCCATGCATGCTTTTACAATTTCTACGTATTATTGAATCGATTTCAGTTTTTCTTAAAACTTTTCCAACGTCAATGCGCTATTAATCCTGATTGGTTCTATTTTTAAGCAAACCTTACAGGTGGGTGAAAACTTTTATCCATTATGACGCGGAAATTATGGAAAAAACCTTGCGGGGATAGTAAAGAGATTAATTTCATGAAAGAGGGTGTTATACATATACATACTAATGCTAAAAACTATTTTATTTATGGTAATCGATAGAATATTTTTGTGATCCTTTGAAAGTGTATGACGTACGTACACAGTTTTTAGTTGGGCTTTCCCCGTCGCTATTGTTAATTGTGGTAATGTCGCTAATCTTCTGTGAATATTTTTGAACGGCAACAGACTTTGCGTGTTGCATGAATAATAAGTAAATTCTACAAAAACTTTTCCTGGAACCGTTTATTTTTCATTATGAAATCGATTCCAATATAATTTTAGAGCTTTGATCGAAAATTGGAACTTTAATACATATATTATGGTACGTCTTCGTTTAGGTCCTTACGTGAAATGTATCAAATACTAAATATTAATCGTTATTAACAGTAAAAAGTGTCCATCTATTTTCCACCTCATCGGGTTTTACTCGCCTCAATTTTTTCCATAATTTTGGTTCACTCTCATACACCGCTTTATCTCCCGCGCCAGCTGAGAATGCTCTCCGCAGCGCGCTTGGTTTTCTTATCCACCTTAAATTTTAATAACCCCAAAAAACAGTTGCCAGTGTATGCTGTATTACACACCTTTTTCCTAACCTGATTTACAATTATAGATTTATCTTAATTTCAATTTAATTTTGCCAGTCGTATCTTAAATTTACTAATTTGGTCTATTAATAATCATGTAACTCAAACTAATTTTCGCTACACATTAGTACATTGTGATATACTTACCTATAAAAATGCAATTTATCGCATTTAGTAATCTACTGTTTGTAACCTGAAATTTTTAGCGATAGATACTTCATCATATGTATCATGTTTTATACTTATTTCGAAGCCTGAAGACGACTTTGTAGTCGAAACTAGTAGTAGTCCAATAACATATATGGGGGAGGTCTGGAGTTTATTATAGTTTTAATCATCGTTTCCTTGTACTTAACATCAGCACAGACTCAATCAATACAGTATTTTCTATTCTTCATGCCTTCCACATCTCGTCATGTATACGAGGGTTATTTGATAAGTAACGAGATAAATTGCTACAGCTTAAAAACTGTTTATTTAATCAATACAAACGTTGGGCACTTGTCCCATCGTTCTTCTAATCTGTGTATGCCTCTAGCATAAAATTGCTTGGGTTGATCCCACATAGAGCCTCCAGTTCCAATATTCGTGTGCACTTCTTCAGTTATCAGTTCAGTAGTAATACACCTGTTGTTCCGAATTAACGGGTTAAAGCGAGATTCGAGGGAGGAAATTGCAACTTCAAGCTCAACTTCGTTGCTCGTCAAAGACACTTAAACGACTACTTTTAAACTGTTCTATATTGTTCTATATAATAAGTCTACTGTCTACAACTTGGGCTCCAAGAAGCTGAAGAAGCGAAAATTTTTAATTTCTTTTTTTAGATGTCAAGATGTTTGTATCGAAACGAAGTGTGCGTGCGTGTACGGTCTAAATCTGCAACTTTAGACTGCAAAGAAATTATGGATGATAGTGCAAAAGAGCAGGGGCGCTTGACTCCACTGTAAAAGGAGATAAGAAATGAGGCAGTTGAAGAAGCAGGATCAGATAGTGATGATGATCATGACCATAACAGTTCCCACGATTCTACCTCTGAGGAGGAAACGGAAATATTAGACGACGATAATAATAATACTGTGCCACCTGCATGAAGAAGTCAAGCCCAGCTCCATTACTATGTCAAAAAAAATGGAATAAACTGTGCAAAAGTTCATCCACTAAAAACATTAAGACCAGGTCTGAAAATATTGCCACCTTACTCCCAGGTGTAAAACAACGTGCAACAGATTTAAAGATCTTTTTCCCTTTTCTTCGATAAGCACAAAGCCGAGCCGCTTCTACAATGAAGGGCATAAATATTTGACTCCACTAACCAAATATTTCGGAAAACGTTTCAAATATTTAAGATATTTCTCAAAAGTCTAAGGGTTTTATTACATAAGTAAATATTCTTGACGGGAAAATTAGATAAGCTAGCTGCAATAAGAGCGGTTTTGGAGAAATTTGTGCCTAACTGCTTATATTCCTATTTACAATAAACACATTCAATATATCTATACCAAACATACAGGCGAAGTACGGTATTAAAATATTTGCCTTATTAATTAAAAAACTTATTATGTTTCAAATTTAGAAGTTTATTGCAGAGCTCTAGCAGACGAGCCCTTTCGGGCTACTAACAAACCAAACGATGTTGCCAAAACTAAGAGCAGTATAACCTTCGACAATTGGTTTACCAGGTACCTATGATTTGATGCTTACGTTACTAGAACATCATAAACTAACATAATGTTGGAACCGCAAATTTCCCCAAGAAACAGATACGGAAAATTGTCACTATTTGGATTTCAGAAAAAAATTAGTTTGGGTCGTATACTTCCAAAAAGAATAACTATTTCACATTGCACCATATTTCAAATATTGACCTATTAGAATGTAAACGAAAGCGGTGTTTATGTAGTTGACGAGTTAACAGTTGCATGATGTCTCGAAAAACGAATATGGATTCAAGAATGTTTGATGTGTTTTCGAAAGAATTCAGCTGATTTTCTACGATTTACTCACAGATGAAACATGGATTGGAATTTATCACTATACTCCGGAAGCAAAGCTGCAATCTAAGTTGTAGACGGAACCAGGTAGTACGCCACAAAAGCCTTGACCACGAAGTCTGTAGAATAGGCAACGGTGTCTCTTTTCTGGTATGGGAAATTCTAATGGGTTCCAAAGGGACAAATAATAAAAGTAGCGCATGCCATGCTAATCTTCTGGGTATGTTGAACGAAAAAGGTCTGCGCGGAAGATCATTTTCATAATGCCCGCACTCATACCCTAGTATTGTTTCAATAGCCAAGATTAATAAATTAAGGTATGATTTGCTTCCCGATCTCCCGTATTTTTCAGCTCTTTCCCAAATTCATAATTTTCCCAGGGGGGCTAAAGATTTTCTGATCTGATGCAGAGATAAAAACCAAGTGGATACCTATTTTGCTGCACTTGAAGTAAATTTTCGTGATGGAATTAAAACATCAGACTATCGTTGGGAAGATGTATTGAATATTGTTGAAAAATAGGAAGCATTCTTGTAGCAGTATAATACTTTTCCGTCCACCTAATTATCATCCCGCCCTCGTATTTTCTAGCTGAAGACCTTAGAATAAATATGTTTTGGTCACATTCTGTAATAAAAATATCAAATTTATCTCCTGTGTGACGTTTTAATATAAATCAAACAAAAAGCAGATACTGAAGTGATTTCATGATATGTACTTGCAATTATTGCGATGTTTCTACACTTAACCACTCCTCTGCCGGGTTAATAGCTGAATTGTCGTGTTGTTCTCCATAAAAGCTGTCAGAGATAATGCTCCTAATAGGTCTCGGTGTATACAGAAGACTTACGTAGGAGTAGTTTAGAGATAAGGTGGTTTCAGTAGAAATGGTGGTAAGTATATTTTTTAAAGTGACATCATTAAAACCTATTACAATCAATGTATTTACTTATGGCTCTTTTCTTCAGGAAAGCTCTTCCACTACAAAGTTTAACTTTAGAGTGTAGAGTGTTATGTATAGTTTGAATTATGAGAAGATGCGTGCACGTCATCAATGACGTTTTTTAACTAGGTGATTGTACCAACTGCCTAAAATCTTTTTTTTGTTGGTTAAATTCAATGTAATCATGTTAATTTAAGAAACAATCTAATAAAATTTTAGTAATGAAGTTCAATTTTTGATTTTAATTATTTATGTCATTCTATTTTGAATGAAAAGGACAAAAACATTTGAAATTTGGGGTTTATTTTTTTTTTAAGTTTGACCAGTGTCTTATTTATTGTGCATAGTACGATTCATTGTATTGGACCTTCAAACGACTTAATTGCTTGTGTAAATTTAAAACGCTATTGTTTGTTGGGTTGCATACTTACAAAATTAAACTAAAATTAAGATCTACATATACACATACTAAAAATTACGTCATGAAAAAGTTATGACGTGCACGCATCTTCTCATAATTCAAACTTTAGGTAGTTTATTTTTCCATTACTTAGAAAGTTCCCGTTTGAAAGAGCAGATACTGCAAATTCACATAAAATAGCAGCAATGAGCTTAATTGTCAAATTCTAGTTCAAGTTAATTATATAACAAAACATTAAACTAATAAAAGCAAACAATACAGCTGCGGATTCTTAAATTAGTTAATTTCCAAGATTTATTTCGTTAGAATTGTCGATTATTACCTTCTATTTCATATATTTTTGGAATAAATTTAAACAATGAATTCAGATAACCGACGGCTGTGGCGGCGGCGCTTGGATTTTCCTACGTAATAAATTCATGAAATCCTCGACTAAATCTTTCAACGCCTCGATGAAATAAGTTTAAAAGACAATAAACCCGAATGTTTAATTGTTACTCTACATTAAAGATGTAATATTGTATTATGAATAATTTCTTGCCCATTTCGAATTGCCTTACGAAAATGCTTTACTTAACGAAAAACGATTAACTAAAAAGAATGTAATTTTTCGGAATTAACGTCAAAAAGATGTTAAGCAAATTGGAAATGTAAGTCAGAAGAACTGAGTCGTATATGTTAAACGAATAAATCTGTACAACTATTAAATTAAAAAAACTCTAATTTGTGATTAGATGTGCGTTTTAATGAGTTTTTAAGAGCAGAAATAGCTTTCCACCCCCCAGCTTGAATGTCTCTCATATAATATATTGTATGTCGTTAATTTACTAATAGCATTGAGTAAATCTTAATTGAGTAAATCTCAATGCTAATAGCCTATTTTTTTAAATTATAAATTCTTATAACGTAATTTTTAAAAGGATTGGTTAATTTACGTGGTTAATCTTACAAATTGCCCTTCAAGATTACTACTAAATTTTTTTTCAATGAAGTAATGAATCAAGCCACAAATTTTCAAATGTTATAAATTGCTATTGTTTCAGATTTTTCCCATACATAATAAAGTAGATACCTAGTTGCATAATTCACATTTTATTCTACGTTTTCATGATATATGGCCAGTTCTTAGCCATTTAGAATACGATTAACTTTCTCTAAATTTACGTGCGGAACTCTACCTATAATATTCTAATACCAAAAACACCTAATTTATAATATTTTAATTGTTCACAACAAGTTATTGTTTATTTTCGTTTTCATTTTATTTTAATTTCTTTAATCAATTCTATTTGAGTTTACTTACTTTTCAACTGTTATGGAGAAATTGTCTGGTGGCCTAGAACCAGACTATCCACAACCAAAGCACTGTTCAACCACGTGCAAAGACTAGCGTGCCGTGCGTGCACGGGCGCAATACGAACAACCCCTACAGCCGTCATGGAAGCCATCCTGGGTCTGCCTCCACTGGATCTCCAGGGGAGAGGGCAGGCCACACTGGCAGCCTTGCGTCTGAGAAATAAAGGGTTGTCGAACAGAAAAAGCACTGAGGTGGGTCACTCTCGAATTCTGAGCGAGGCAGTCAAGCGACTACCTATACTAGATGGACGATCTGACTCACTCATCCCTCGATTTATACTAGGGAGAAACTACCACATCTTCTTTGATGTGAAAGTGGCATCCCAACCAGACATATCCATCTTCACGGATGGATCTAAATTCTAAAACAATGGAAGGAACAGGTACAGGTATTTATTCCCAAGAACTGAACTTCCATATCAGCCAACCACTAGGCAAAATCTCGACTGTCTTTCAGGTAGAACTAGCAGGCATAACGCTAAGTGCAAACACAATTCTTATGCACAGCGTAAATAATAAAATCATCAGAATCTCCAGTGACAGCAGAGCCGCATGAGCTTGTTTGCGTTAAAGGGCATGCTGGAATAATAGGCAATGAAAAAGCCGATAAGTTAGCCCGACTGGCATCAAAACAACCGTTTTATGGTCCAGAGCCGGCTCTTCCACTTACAGTATCAACTGTAAACAACTTAATAACCCAAGACACCCAAGCCCAACACAGGGCTAGGTGGAACTTGATGTTAGACTGCCGTCACGCGAGAGAGGCCTTCAGAGGACCATCTCGCTTCTGTACAGGGCTATCCAGAGAAACCTGCGGCTACTTGTAGGTATACTTTCTGGACACTGTAAAGTTAACAAGCACATGCACCGCATGGGCCTGATAAATTCACCATCCTGTAGACTGTAGAGGATGCTACAGAGACGACGAAACGGCGCAACACATACTTTGTGAGTGTCTCGTACTTGTCGAATTAAGACGATCCATGTTGGGGGACTCCTGGCCGGACATGGCTAAGATTACAGCCGCTTCCCCGTCCAGCATCCTCAGGTTTATCTCACGTGTGGGATGGCTTGAGTGACGTTGCGGGGTCCAACGACTCTAATCAGGGAGGTAAAAAGGGCCCGAATAGATTATAGGTGCGCGGAGCTTTCCCACCCTCCTATCGAAATCCAGAATCGGATTACTTTTCAACTACTACAGTTAATTCTGCCAAACAAAGTCTATCTTTATCCCGCCTTTTTGAATTTTAGCCTCGCTTATGGGCATAAACCATACGCAACCGTCTGTACTCTACCTGCCATCGCTCGTATTGCATCGAGCATCCATCTAAAATTGAACCAATTTCCTAGTTTGATTTATCCTTAAATGTGGACGGTTTGACCAAGACAAGTCGGGACGGTAGTGGGGCCACATCCTCCTCCTCGTCGTCCTCCACTGAAATTTGTATTTTTAATGTGTCGAAACGCATTGGGTTGTATTTGAAAATAAAAATTTGTATGTAATTACCTGTTTTTACTACATTTTATCTTCCAAAAAAAGGGACATATTTTCTATTTCTAGTTCTTTAGCTGAAATATCCCGCGAACCCGGAAATACTTAATTGCGAAGTTGACAATTTGCAGATATTCTTTCTGGCCAACAGTTCATTACTATCTCATGTCGGCTTCCTTGAATTCCTTCAAATGTACTGTAATAGGCCGCCATGTTTAATTTTGAGCTAATAAAGAAGATTTTTTTTTTTAATTTTAACTAGAACTTTGGGCGTGACTGCCTGACGATGATCATGTAGGTCGAAAGGGGTACTGGACATTATGTCGACTGTGGACCGACTGCGACTGTCCAAATCTCCAGCAAACATTTTTAAAGGTTTAATTACTTATTTGTACGGAATTGCTTTACTCACAGTTAATGCATAATGGCAAATGGCAGTTTTATCCAATCCTAATTCAACTTGAGATTGATTTCAGTCGTGCTCGTGCATCGATTCGATTTTAAACCGTAAGTAAAGCAATTCCGTGCAACTAAGTAACCAAACCTTCAAAAATGTTTGTCGGGGATTTGCACAGTTTGCGTTTTGTCCACGATCGTCGTTTTGCACTTGTCAAATTCTTGAGTCGACGTTTTCGCCACTGTCGACATAATGGTCGCATATTAAATTCGTTTTGTACCATTAAAAATCGTGTCGGCGTTTTGGTCATTCGGCGAAATGTCCTAGACTCGTAGAAAGTAGCACAATTTTATTAGGTTTGGTGTAATTCTTCTTCTATTATACTCTGATACTCTGTTTACAGTGTTGTCGTTCAACAACGAATTCCATCAACCAGTTTCAATCTTTTTATTGTGCAGTTGTATCCAGTACCGTTAGATTATTACCATATTATCTATGGAATCAAAATCATTGACCTAATTTTGTAATGCAACTGTTTCAAATGTTGCAGCTGTGTTCGACAGACGTCGACAACGGATGATGTGTCTGCATTCCCTCATTTTGAAACATTCAAACAGCAGATTGGCTCCGGTTCAGAAGGTTCAAAACCACTAATTTTAATGTAATATTGGGGGTTAGAAGGTTGGAACATATATTTCATACCTCAAAAATTACGTAACATACCTGAATCACTAACAATATTGTTAATTTGCACCGATTCTGTTTCCCATGTATCAGATCCAATATAAATCAAAATTGACCATAAGCATAGGTTGAAGCCATTGTTTGATGGAAGAATTTTTCGCTGCTCCACAACCATGGCACAAGAAGTTTGAGATTCCAGTTATTCTGCATTTTTCTATCATCAATAGCAGTCGGTGAGCATTTAACTTCGGAAAAGTTACTAAACAATGACAAAGTTCTGCTCAAAGTTGCTAATGATGATAACGCATTGGATGTGTGCTATGCGGCCGGCAGTGAGGAAAATATACAAATAAAATTGTTTATACTCATGAGTCATCAGTCATCACTATATCTGTTGCCACATTTTAATTTCGATCCTTTATTACCATTCTTAGGGCCGAATGCGTTTAGAATTCTAAGAAAGAAGTAGGATCTGTGATGCGCTGATTACTTTTATAGTTTCCTTAAAGGAATCTTGGATAATAGGTATTAAGAGAAGCTGAAAATTCATTGAATGCAACGGAATTATTAGAAATATTTTCTTTGATCAACTTGTAAGCTTCATAGAACACCGCCAACTTTATTTGTTTGACATCAATTCAAGTGCCAAGCATCTAGCTGAAAAGGACCTTTCTATCCTTTTAGGCGTTTTGCCAGCCCTGGAGTTTTTTCTCTATTATCCTGACTGTCAAGTTTATGTGATTGTTTTTGATAATAAGATCAGCAAAAATTTGACAACGTGGAGTTCTACGGTCATCCATTAATTCACTTACCTACATCTGAAATGATCTCCGAAACAGAATTTTCGGATGCTATTGCGGAACTGGTTTTCAAAGTGCTCCTTTGTGTAAGTAGAGTTTCTGAGAGAGTTTCTTCAGTAATGTCTATAATTTCAAAAGATGCATTGGATGTCAGAGTGGATTGACCTCGAGAAGAATCACACTCTTGATTCTGTGCTGATGTAGATGTTCGTAAAAATGGCGATATGGAATTTTTTGTTAATGTAATGCTTGTAGCTTTCTGTGTTTTCTGGTGAAAGTGAGGCTTATAAATTGCCGATTTACATTAGATAGTACTCACTTTCGTTTACCTTTTTCGGTTTTCGGAAATGACTTAGATATAAATTGACACTTTGGGCAATTCACATAAGCACAATTATTTTTAATTTTAACTTTTAAATTAGGTAGTCAATTCCTGCAAACTGTCCCTTTTTTCATTATCATCAAGTAAAGTACCAAGGAACTTAATTTGATACTTTTTACTATGGTTGTGATGTGTTCTATTCACCCTTTCACGTGTTGGTCATCAAATTGAGTCTCATGTTCAGTTTCATGCATCTGCTGTTCAGTCTCTGAATTCGTCGCATTATGTGTTTTCTTCTTCTTACTCCTATTGATCAAGTCGCTATTATTCAATTTATGTTACGCCTTTCTGTTCGTTTTGGAGTTGGAAGTGTAATGATTGTTTCCTGCGCGTTTATCTATGCGTATGCGTAACGTAGCAAATACGGTGCGTTTTTGAGTGCCTGTTGCGGCTGTCCTAGATTGTGCCGAGATTGTAGTGATTGCGTAAAGATTACGCGATTTCTAGGACGATTGGGAGCACTGCGGCGTATTTTGTACATGTATTGCGAGAGTTAAACGCCCCTCGCCAGCTGGCAAATTGGAAAATTGACTAAGATGTTACATACCTATAGCATTTTCATTATTTCTTAGAGACATTTTAAGTGATATAATAAGGCTGGAAAATATTTTGGCATCTCACGAATTGTCTAAACTGATTACTTTCTTTGAAATTGTTTCGTAATATAAAGAGTAGGCATTAAGCGCCATTGAATATACAATATCATAAATTAAGAAGCTTTTCAGCTTTCCTCTAAGAAATTGGTTTACGTTTATGCTATGAAGAGAATGGAAATTGGTAGAATGGATATAAAAAGATATTTCTCTAAAATAAAAGTTATAGAAAAAAAATCGAAAAAATTAAATTATCCACATTTATAATATTATGCTTGCGAATTTATTCAGCAATAAATTCAGAACGATATAGCGGAATCTAGACTCGGAAGTTATCAATAAAAGCGTATAAACTTTTTCCGTTGTGACCGGAATATCGGCAAACAATTTTCTGGAATTTATTCTATATTTCGTGCTTTTACTCTTTGAGAAAGAATAAAAAGGTCAATATATCCGTTAAATATAAATGTTGCCAACACACCGTTTATCTTACTTGCTTTAATAATAAAATTATGCAGGTTATTACGTAACGTTGTAACGGGTTGTAACAATCCACATTTGTTCAAATCGCACTTTAATTTCAACTACATACAATGATAGAGGTTTTTGACATTACTTAAGTGCAGTAATTGATGCAATTACATTCAAACTACAAAATTAATCACATTATTAAAGGTTGTGTCTGAAATAAAATTGGTCAATCATGAGATTCTTGAGGAACGTTAAACGTTAAATTATGTCACTTTCGCCACCTTAAGGAACAAGGAAGTACAGAGGACGAAATTTGGAAATTTTGGCACAATTTCTTAGTCATGGTTTTATGTTTTACCACAGTTAATATGCTTTAAATGTGATTTAAAAATTAGTCCAGTAATTAAAATGATAATTTCAAACGGTAGTGAATTTAAAATTTATTGCGAATAAAATAAACTTCGCGCTTTCATCCATCATAAAATCGTAAATATTTGAACGTCAAAAACATAATAAACCGATTTTATTAATCAAATACCGAAAGATTTAAAAATTGTTACATAGGTACTTAGTTCGTGTTTCTTTTTTATATTCGTGTTTATTGATGTAATATCGTAAAATGTAAAGCAGATGCCTCTGGCGAGTGTATTAACATATTTGCATATAAAAATTGTTTCCATACATTAAACATTGTCGCTTAAAACTTTCATCAGGATATAAATGCTTCGTACTTTTGGCAGTTTTGATTTTACGCACGACATTTTTGCAATATTTCGATACAGTCTCCTTAGGATGTTTTCCCCAAACGATTTGTGGCGGGTAATTTTGTAATAGTGGTAATAAAAGAGTAATCGAGGTTATTTTTAAGTTCAGTAAACATTCATTACAAATTGGACCAGAATAGTAGGTTCAACAATCCTTCTTTTCCTTTTCATTCCATTGATAGTGCTATTGTCTTGGCGCTGATTCGGCGAATGACGATATCCAAATTTGAGCCCATCGTTTTGGGTGGTATTTTGGCAGTTGACTTTCCATCTTTGGCAACTCTGAAGAATAGTCTCTTTTGTCATTATTGTTCGCTTCATTCTTTTCGTCTAATTCTAATGAGTTTTGTAATGTCGTTTATTCCTCGTGGTATTCTTATTTGGTGGCTGTCTCTTAATATTTTACTTCGGCTGCGTTAAAAGAAGGTGTGTGGATTGAGCAGCTTTCGGCCTCATGCAAGTGTAAACTAGAAGTGCTCGTGGGACAGACCAGCAATCTACTCACGGTAAAACCATTACACACGTGCTAAAAATACTGATAGAAGTCTCGAAAATGAACGGCCTTGCTTTTTCCTATTTTTTGAATCCGGCTATGCAGCAAATAAAAAACAAACCGGGAAAGCGTGTTATTTGAACTATTTTTAAATTTTTGAAGTGAAATTTGTTCGCTCAGGAATATTTTCGTATTAAAATGTATTTAAACATCCTACTGTTGTAAGTGATTATTTGGTGTGTTTCACCAACGCTAATTATTATCAGAGCGATTTTTTTGAATGTAAATTTGATTGGTCTTCATCCAAATCAATAATTTGATCGCTTTCAAAATCAGCCACTTGTTTATAATTTCATAGCTTATTCTAACCATTATAACAAACCCAAATCACGTTAAAATTAATAGAAAGAAAACGGATGTACTTTGGTTTCCAAATTTCTGACAAAATTAAATTAAAAAAAGACCACTTTAAATATTGCAGAACTCAACGTATTTTAACTTTGTTGCTGCAAAGTTCCAAATTCTTAATTAAACGTTCGGGACGATGTCGAGTGCAGTCTGAATTAAAAACTGTAAGTATCTGTTTTGAATGTCGTTTAAAAATAGTCAAATTATTTTTGCAATGTCTTCTGTTAGAGCACAATTAACGTTGTTAAATATCGTTAATATAGATGATTCATATAGCGAATGGTTTATATTTTTTATTTTAATGGTATTAATCAAATCAATTAAATTTTTTGATTAAGTACCATTTGTAGAGTTTTAATTTTTTTGCGCTGCTTACTGACACACTTAAGATACAGTTAAATGTTTATAAATCGCTAAAATTTTGATGCTACATAACGGATATGTGGTGTAATTATGGCCACATTTATAAAAAGAAAATTGTGGTTGTGATTTGTAAATTGTCTAGTTTAGATGATACTCACGCTGTTGCTTATACGTCATGGGACGTGGCTGTTGTAAAGTTTTGGGAGCAGGTGTTTTCCTAGTGGACCTTACATTATTTTACTTTTTAGTAGAAAAGAAGTTTATTTTTTGTCGAAAGAAGTGGAGGAAAACGATTTAAAAGTTTTAAAATATTCGTTTAAATAATTTTCGCTACAAATTTGTACGTAATAAAAAAGCCCGATTTATAACAAATTCTAATTATACGGAGCAGAAATTGGATGCACAAAAATGTAAGGGTTACGTTTAATATAGGTGTGGGTTAAAAAATCGACTGAGTTTTAAAAGATGGTCATGACACGAATGGCAGGCAAGTATAACTATAAATGAAGCTGCCAATAAATAGTACATGCAATACCTTTAGTCTCCAATTAAAGCACTTACCTACTGTGTATTACAACATTACTAAATGCGTATCTTGAGAGGTATAATAAATTTGCCTTTTTACTCCAAATAATTAAGGTATTAAAAAATTAATTACCATACGCTTGGCCGTGTTTTCAACGAAATTGGTGTATAAAGATTTTGAACAATATTGGTCCCTAAAGAAAGTTCATAAGAAAGTTTGATATGAGCACGAGAATTTTTTGAGAATATTTTCCAACTCCTCATTGATATTTCTACTTCTCAAAATATGTATTGCTAATTTATTTCTAACAAGTAAATAATGAAAGTGTTGGAAAATTAGTTCTCATACTGTATCTTGCAAAGGGGGCAGATTTTTGAATACGTAAAGAGGAATTATTCATAAGCATAAAAAGAGTAGGCGATCTGAATCGCATGCGCGAAAAACCTTCAAAATTTCGAATTTCAAATGCCTGTAATTAATTTATTAATTATCAAATTGTAATCAAAAAATTGTTTTTAGAAACGTTTTAAGTGCCACTTTAAATCTGCGTCAAAATTTTTGCGATTTTTTAATTTGGGAAGCAGGAAAAAAATAATTTCAATTTTCCCATGTTAAATCCCATGGGGTACTCCTAGCGTGGGACACAAGGTATAAGGTACTACACATAAAATATCTCGGAGCCCGACAGAGGCACAGAGGAAAACTGTGTTCAGTTTACAGAGCACGTAGGCAAGCAGAGGAAAAAAATAATCCTCTGCCGGTACTAAGTCTCGGCTGCGTGCAATATGCGGTGTTCGCTTTACTTCCATGGGTTACAAAATCCTCTGCTGCCCTGTGCTACGCTACGCTACGCTGTGCTGTGCTGTGCTGCGCTCAATGTGCGGCACATTGAACGCAGCACAGCATAGCACAGCGCAGCAGAGGAGAACTATTCCTCGACTCTGCGACTAATGGTCATCGCATATTGAACGCAGGGATTTTAATTTCCTCTGTGCAGTTTTGGGACCATTAGGCACAGAGTCGAGGAATAGTTTTCCTCTGCTGCGCTGTGCTGTGTTGCGCTCAATGTGCGGCCGGCTTAAAGAATTGAGTTTGTTTAATGTAGAAATCTAAAATATTTCACAATTTCGTCAAATAAAATCATTTTTTGTACTTTTTAAGAGAAAATGGGCACACTGTATATTGCACCCAAAGGTTTTGCAGAACTAACTATAATAGCTACGTATATGTGCAGCAGTCTAAGCGTGTCGTAGCGCTACATCTAAATGTCTGTCAAATTGTGCGGGAAGTGTGAAATTAGGTACACTTATTAATTAGATCAAAATAAACGATTTGACCCGCAGCACCCCTATTTTCAACCCTTAGTTTTCAAAAGTGCCCCGTATTTAGTTTTTTCCATCCCCTAACGATAACTCCTTTGTTTACAACTTTTCGAAAAAAATATATTAATAAAAGTTTTAGGCATTCTTATAAGGAACATTTTATATAAGGATAAAATTTTCACAAATATCAACCCTTATCGAGATATGTGGGAAAAACTGATTTTTGCAGTTTCATTACAAAATCGGTCATAGTTTTCTTGTTTATCGTTTCTCAGAAAAATTATTCAAATAAAAGATGTAGATATTAATATGATCAATATTTTAGGTATATATAATATTTTCACAGAAAGCAACCCTTAACAAGTTATTTCGATATTTCTGAAAGTAAGCAACCCTTAAGTATGAAATCGCTCGTATCTTTTTTATTTGTAACTTATGAGGAAAAACATGTGAATAAATATTATAGAAAATTATCTTTTGGGCATTTTATGTAGGTATGAAAATTTCTCAAAAGTCAACCCCTAACGAGATATATCGAAAAAACCAGAAACTGTCAATTTTCACATAAAATCGAGCATAACTTTTCTATATTTCACTACAGTGACATTATTGTTATATAATTCGGTAGGTATATGGATGTAGAAAATATAAGTAAGGGGTAATTTTTTTACAAAAACTCACCCTTAGCGAGATATTTTGACAAAAACAAACTTTCGGCACTTTTTAGAAAAGCTTTCGTAACTTTTTCAATTACGATGGTTAATATTATTTCTTCGCGGTTAATAATAGCCAATTACAGTGCGTTTCATGAAATCATAGTGATTTTGCACCATATCACACTGGTGCGGGAATTTTCAACGTACAAAGTGTAGGGTTTATTCGCGGTAATATAATTAAAAAGAAACAATCTAATTGTACCCAAAATGCAAACATAGGTCGATTTTTATATCAAGGAAGACATATTTTGATGTTATTTTCTTGGGGGTGGTTCTCACCTCCAGCGCTTCACAGGGGGTGATATTGAAATTTCAAATCGGAAGGCGGGTCATGTGATACATCATTGGAAAGCTAATTCCTTGGCCTTTTCATTTTTGCATTTTTTTCACTTTATATCTATCAGTAGCTAAGTAAAATACTGAAATATTTATTTAAACACATTTGGCTTAGGTGCGCGAGCTCGTTACGTAGCGGGCGTCGCGGCGTATGGTTTCCCTCGGGTGTCGCATCTCCTTTAGACATTTTACATGCGAAAATAAAAGGTAAGCACTTCAGCAAGTTAGTATTATCTCACCGACTCGTATTTTAGTGAGAACAACCAAATAGAAGACTAAAGAGGACATGCGACACCCGAGCGAAACCATACGCCGCGACGAAATTTCAATGTCACCCCCTGTGAAGCGCTGGAGGTGAGAACCACCCCCAAGAAAATAACATCAAAATATGTCTTCCGTGATATAAAAATCGACCTATGTTTGCATTTTGGGTACAATTAGATTGTTTCTTTTTAATTATATTACCGCGAATAAACCCTACACTTTGTACGTTGAAAATTCCCGCACCAGTGTGATATGGTGCAAAATCACTATGATTTCATGAAACGCACTGTAATTGGCTATTATTAACCGCGAAGAAATAATATTAACCATCGTAATTGAAAAAGTTACGAAAGCTTTTCTAAAAAGTGCCGAAAGTTTGTTTTTGTCAAAATATCTCGCTAAGGGTGAGTTTTTGTAAAAAAATTACCCCTTACTTATATTTTCTACATCCATATACCTACCGAATTATATAACAATAATGTCACTGTAGTGAAATATAGAAAAGTTATGCTCGATTTTATGTGAAAATTGACAGTTTCTGGTTTTTTCAATATATCTCGTTAGGGGTTGACTTTTGAGAAATTTTCATACCTACATAAAATGCCCAAAAGATAATTTTCTATAATATTTATTCACATGTTTTTCCTCATAAGTTACAAATAAAAAAGATACGAGCGATTTCATACTTGAGGGTTGCTTACTTTCAGAAATATCGAAATAACTTGTTAAGGGTTGCTTTCTGTGAAAATATTATATATACCTAAAATATTGATCATATTAATATCTACATCTTTTATTTGAATAATTTTTCTGAGAAACGATAAACAAGAAAACTATGACCGATTTTGTAATGAAACTGCAAAAATCAGTTTTTCCCACATATCTCGATAAGGGTTGATATTTGTGAAAATTTTATCCTTATATAAAATGTTCCTTATAAGAATGCCTAAAACTTTTATTAATATATTTTTTTCGAAAAGTTGTAAACAAAGGAGTTATCGTTAGGGGATGGAAAAAACTAAATACGGGGCACTTTTGAAAACTAAGGGTTGAAAATAGGGGTGCTGCAGGTCAAATCGTTTATTTTGAACTAATTAATAAGTGTACCTAATTTCACACTTCCCGCACAATTTGACAGACATTTGCGATTTTCTCGATGTACCGCTACGACTATAATGCTTTCGTTGCACTTAACACATTCACTGCCAACGTCATGTTTGTAACATTCATCAGACGCCGCCGGCAATTTTTTGTTCATTAAGGCTCTTCTCAGGAGGCCGACACGAGAACGACAAATGTTAGCATCACGCAGCATCTGCGTGATCGGCCCTCAACTTGTCGACTTTTTTTTTCTAAAGGAGTCACAGGCCGATGCGAGAACAACTATTTGCGAGCCAAGCCGAAGCGAATATTCTGCCTTAAACACACACGTACCCATCACGCAACATATGTGTGATCGGCCTCCCGACAAAAGTTAACCTCACACACACGGTGTGTATTTGGCAGTGAACGTGTTAATTAAGAAATTACACAATTCCCTTAATTTTTAAGTTGTTGCGCACTTTGTTTAATTGCCTTCTAAGAACATTACTTTAAGGATGTTAAAGGTTATGAAACAATTTCAAAAACACAATGGCTACACCGCCTACACCATAAAAAATAGTCGTGCAAAATAAAGCCCTAATTTAATTGAAATGGTCACCGTTCCGTCAGATTTAAGCCTGGAAAAAGTACGCCTTCATTCTTTCATAAATTCATACACCAGACGGGATGGTGATTTGTTATACATATATTGAATAATAAACACTTGCAATCTGCTTTTTAAACATACGTTTTTTATGATAGCACTTATGCTCTGACCGCGAGGTTTCGATGATCACATTGTCGTTATTTGGGAATAGTCCTTTTAAGCAAATGTTTATAATAAAAACTAATCCACATTAATTTAAAGTATACTGTGGCGTGAATTTTGTAAACATTAAAATGTTCAAAATTTGATCTTTAAAATTGCTATGCACGAGTGCTATAATTTACTGCAATTCCGCTAATTTTAAAAACCATTTCTCGATTACAAAATGAGAATGTAATTACAATATTAAAATAGACAACTGATATGCTTTCTTTGAATTTTGCAATTATGCAAATTGCACATCCGGTTATTTTGCATAAAAAATGTGAGTTTGTCTACGCAAATAGTTAAAAAAATATTTCCTTCATTATTGCACAATATATTCGTCTTGTACATTAATAAACAGGACACTAAAATAATCGCATTGTCTGCATATGAATTAATGACTCTTTGTAATTTTGCAATTGATTTTACATAAATAAACGTATTTCCAAATAACAATCACAACGCGGTTTTTATATCGATAGTATTTAATCCGCTTTTTGCTGACAGTGTGCAGTTAATGGAAAAATGTGTTTAGATGTGCCATTAAATACAAAAAGCGCTAATTGAAAATATTCTAATTCTAATTAGAATCTCGTTTCTTTTTCTACGAAATAAATTAATTTTCTACGTTTTTCTGGAACTTTTCCAACGTCATCACAGAAAATTAGCACCTTCGTATTTTAAATTGTAACATCGTTTTGATTTTTAATTATTCAAGTTTTAATTATGTACTCACATTTTTACTACTTATGGTTTGGATTTCAATGATCCCACTGTATCCTTGCGTCATTTCTTTTCACAAATTGGAGAGTGCCTAGTCCTAGTATCACATCTGATTTAGAACAGAGTACATACATATTTCCTTAAGTAATTGTATGGGGCGAAGCATTAAGTTCGAGCTGCTATTCTAGACCCTCGTTTAAAAACAAAAATAACACAAGAAGACCTTTGAAAAAGTATCATTATCCTATGGACTTCAGGCCATATTTCCTGCTGAAAATGTTAAATTCATCCTACCGCAACTTTACGGTAACCTAGTTTTTCGTATGAACTTGTTTATATCTACCTACGTATAATCTTCTAGTTGGAAGACATTTTTTTTATTATACCTACGCGGTATCCACGAAAAGAGTACACCAAACTGTATGTTAAAAAAACTTTTGGGCCCGTATTCTTTTTTTTGAGGTATTTTTACATTATAGAGCGGTAGAACTTGATGAACTCTTTTCGGTGGACGAGGTTGTTCATATATGATAATTCATTATAAACACAGAGTGTACCTATATGGGCTGTCAACATTGCGGGAATTAAAAAACAAGGTTCATCCCACGGTTACACCGTGGTTCATCCTTTTATAGAAGCACCAGTTTGTGGAAAGAGTGTATAGCTTTTCAGCTTCGTACTGTATCGTCGCATTTCATGCTCCACACATCGAATGCTCACAGTGAAAAATACGGCTCGAATAAGCGCTAATTCTAGGCTAGTTTTGATTTTTGACTATAAACTTTAGGTGAATATGGCCAATTTTTTATTAGGTAGTTGACTGATATTATTGGAGTTATAATAAGCATTGGATAATTATCTATTAGAAACCAAGACGGAATTTTGGAGAATGTTAAAACGAAAAGGTGCTTTTTTGCACTTTTCATCTATTTACCAAGCTTAAATGGTTACTACGATTTTTAAATGTTTTTCGCTTTTTTTCGAAAACTACGACGAAATTCTTGAATTGTTAATATTGCAAATATTAATAATATCTAATTCGTAAAAAATACTAATTAGAGCACAAGTGCAAAGCTATTATCTAGTCAGATATAGTTATTAATATGTATATGTGAAAGTCAAAAATATTACTAAAATTATTTTGCTTAAATATAATTAATTTTCTTTTGAAAATAACTTAATTCTAAGAATTTTCCTACACAAACACTTTTGTTTTACTCCTCCGAATTAAAAAAAATAAAAAAACCCAAAACAGTAATAATTTTCGCAAAAACTAAAAATGAAAAATGGTAGTAGTAGGCCATTAAACCTTGGGAGGTAGGCGTAAAAGTACGAAGCAAAAAATGTTTATATTCTTCCAAAGTTCTATCAAATAAACACATTTTTTGTACTTCCTAAGAACAAATGTCAATTTTGACAGTTGTGAACAGCCATACGTCATCTTGCTTAATCCTAAAATACAATAAAAATATAAATCCCCTACGGTGTACACTTTTTCGCGGACATATACGTGCGTTGTTTGAACCGCTTGACGCTGCTCGAGTTGCCTCCTGTCCGTATTAAATCTTCTTTAAAATTTAAAAAAGCTTATTTGATTAACTTTTACATTAAATTGTTTTACATAAGTTGTTTCTCTATCTATCCCTAAACATATTAATTTGTTGAAAATGAGGATTAATTCAGGCTCTTGGTGATAAAAATCAGTTCTTTTTTTAACGATTTAAATTTAATCGCATTGGCTCCAAAAGCACTAAGGGCACTGGGTCGGGGGTGTACGGGAACAATGGGAAGGGCTGCAGAATCTCTGTGAGCCTGGAACAAAAAACGACCGCGTTCCAAGTCGAGGTATATGCGGCTACTCAGCTATTAAAAGAGAACCTTGCCAAAAAGAAATCTGAACGCACTAAGCAGGTGTAACACAGTCACACTAGTGTGGGCACCTGAACACGTGGGAATCGCTGACGAGCTTGCGAGAGTTGCAAGCGCGAAATCACTCATAGGACCCGAACCGGCCTGTGAGGTTACATATAACACAGCGAAACAGGAGATTCAGGCATTACTGTAAACACTGGTCGAAAATTCCAGGACAAAACCATTCCAATATTTTTCTGAAAAACTCAAACGGCGATATAGCATCTTAAGTAGGACGCACATAAAACTTGCGACAGAGATGGTCACAGGCCACTGGCGTCTGAACAAACACCTGCACAACATGGGACTGGCCAACAGCCTATTATGCAGAGGTTGTGGTGAAGAAGAGGAAACGCCATACCACGTCAATTGCCAATGTGAGGCATACACAAAGGCAAGGGAACACCTACTTGGAAATGGAAAAATTACACAAGAGGAAGTAACGAAGATTCGCCCTACTAAAATCATGGATTTTGTTAAAGATCTACAATAGTGAGCGGGGAGTGCAATAGACCAAAAGATCGCAGTGCAAGAAGCAATCGGGATCATCACCCCTAGAATAAATAATAATAAAAAACCTGTCAAGATAACTAGTTTTCTGATTATACCGCGTTGATATATTTGTTTCCACAGTCAAATTTTTGGGATGATTATTAGTGTCCGACCGAAGCTTCGGCTTCGGCTTCGGCTTCGGCCACCTTCGGCCAAAAATACCACCTTCGGCCAAACCTTCGGCTTCGGCTAAAATAGGCCGAAGTTTTGGCCGAAGCCGAAGGTTTCTAGCAAATACCGAAAATCAACGAACTATATCGAAATGCGCGGGATTGCGATGAAAAAGTGGTCGCGCGGAGGGCGGGGATTGACCGGGATCACCCTGCATCGCCGGTCAAAACAAAACAAATTAGCAGTTAGCACACGCATTTGGTTAAGTACTTTGGTACGTAAGACTATTTAACTTTGATTACTAATTATTATTAATATTAATTTTTTTTATGTGATATTAATTATTATTTACAGTCCACATTAGTTATTCAGCATTGTTTAGCATTAAAAACTTAAAAACTATGAACTTCATCATTAATTCTTTACTTCTAGTCAATCTTGAACTAAATTTCTTGGGGTTATTAAACCTTCGGCTTCGGCTTCGGCTTCGGCCGAAGGTTGTTGCAAAAGCCGATTAATCGGCTTCGGCTTCGGCTTCGGCCAGAAATCGACCTTCGGTCGGACACTAATGATTATCTATCCTCTTAGTCTCCGTTGGTGGTGAGCTGTTAAGTATAGGTTTGCCAGGTCTGACTGCTGAATGCGAAATCAAAAGTCAGGCTTGGCAAATCTAGACTTAACAGCTCACCACTATCGAGGACTAAGAGGATGGATAATCATCCGAAACATTCTTGTTTTAGCTCACAAGGTAAAAGGTAAGGAAAGGCAGTTATCTTGACAGTTCGATAAATCGCGAGAGCTTCTAATTAATAATAAAACTAAAGGGAATTTTCCTACAGGAATGAAACTTTCCACTGCTATGCCAATGTTAAGTGTGGTTAAAAAAATGTACTCTTAGTTGGTTTTTCCGTCAGAGGGGTTTTCTCAATGATAATTTAAACCTAGAAATTAAACTTGTCCCCCTCCCTCCCACCGCCATTATCTGTTCATGTTTCCTTACAGATGCGAGCATTACATTATTGATATGATGGGGCAACCTTTTTGTAATCCTTTCATAAATTGAAAAAATTGAAAAAAAAAATAATAAATAGAAATCTATCGACCTATATCTGTTCTTTGCAACTTCTCCAAAGTTTTTGAGATAATCTTGTATAGTAAACTTTTTTTCAAGTGAAATCACAAATCTCTCCCCACCAACATGGATTTGTTGCCAATAGATCAACGATTTCCAACCTAGCCTGCTTTTCTCAGTACTGCTCACAGATTCTAGACCTACGAGGACAAGTCGACGTATTATATACCGACTTTCAAAAGGCGTTTGATCGAATAGATCACCACATCATTATAAAAAAGCTACAAGATTATGGCTTTAACGCATCCTTGATTGACCTTTTTAAATCTTATTTATCTAATCGAACTCACTCGTATTATACAATGGTGTGAAATCAACTTCAATTACACCAACATCAGGAGTACCGCAAGGCTCAAACCTGGGACCGCTATTGTTCTTGCTTTATATTAATGATGTGCCTGCCCGCTTATCATGTCAAAATCTACTGTTTGCAGATGACCTGAAAATTTTCACTAAAATCTCTAGTATCCAAGACTGTCAACAACTTCAAGCTGACTTAAATGCCTTATATAGTTGGTGTGAAGATAACAAACTAAATTTAAACATTTCCAAATGTCAGGTTGTCTCCTTTTCTCGTAAAACGAATGTAATTGATTTCAACTATTGTATCGGAAGTGTTTCATTAAATAGGACAACTCTAATTAAAGATTTAGGTATACTGTTTGACAGTATGTTCACATTTTCTAACCACATTAACAATACCGTCGAACGTTCATTTAAAACTTTGGGTTTCATTATCCGATCCTGTGCCGAATTCACTAATCTGTCAACAATTAAAGTGCTTTATACATCGCTAGTGAGATCAAGGTTGGAATATGGCGCATTAATTTGGTATCCGCGTTTTAAAAAGTATGAATTGGAACTAGAGAAAGTTCAACGTCGTCTTCTTAAATATATGCATTTTCGCCGTACTGGTTCTTATCCCGTTCAAGGCTATCCACAGGGTTCACCGCTGTTGGAGTTTGATCTGGTATCTTTGCACACGAGAAGAAAACAGCAGAGCGTCAAATTCTTGTATGACTTGCTGAACCACAATGTTGATTGTACCTCGCTCTTGGATTGGCTACACTTGTGCAATACCGCGTGCGTCTTCAAGATGCTTAGCGACATTTTACTTAACTAAATGCAAAACTAACCTTCTGCAATACTCGCCAATTCATACTATGTGTCTTAATTTCAACACTATATCTAGAAATGTAGACATCTTCAATGACTCACTACAAAAAATAGTCAGCGCCATAGAGTAAATGTTTATTTTGTTTTGTTTTATTTTATTTTGTATCTATTATTAAGTTTAAATTGCTTTACTCGACAATGTAGTTATTTTTTGTTTAGCCTTAAGTTTGTCCTATTTTGGAGTATACTGTTTGGACAATTAAACATTATTATTATTATTATTATTATTATTATTATTATTTCAAAGTGATATAACTTAAAAGCTCGTTATTTTAACAATACGAACTCCAAAGATTCAATGTGTATAATCCATACATTCGTTCTTGTTTAGAAAACTGTCCTTATAGTCAATTGAGTTCAAAAACGAATATTTCTCAACTCATACCGGCATCTATAATTATTATAGTATGCCATTTTTTCATCAAGTAACGTGGATTGCTCGGCCTACAGTTCTTGCACTGTAATTTCATCGCAAAGAATGCAATCTCCTCGCAGCTTGATACTAAAAAGCAATATTTCTCGTGTGTCCAGGACATCGGCAGCTGCCATGTTGGCGTATCTCCGTTATACCCTTATATTTTGGACAATTTTGATGTACTAAGTAGAGGATTTAATGTAGAATTAATCTGTAGATGTTACATTGATATCGAGGATGAAGTAATTACGAGAGTTAGTTATCGCAAAAGCAGTCTTACTGTGTGGAAAATGATTCATAAAATTTTAAATGGCTCGTAAAAGCAACAAAACCGCTATTATGAATATCCAAATGGCTGTGAAAATGCCAGTATCTAAATTAATAACCGCCACCATTTTAAATATTATTTTGACGCGTTTGTGGTGTAGCATAGATTGTGACTTTGTTTTCAAATTGGAACTGTCCGAATAAATTATTGCAGGAAGTGGTCAATGGAAATTGTTTATTTTAAGAAAATGTGATTATTTTATACTTCCTCTTTCACGGTTAGTAATTTACCACCCCATTTTATAATGACAAATATGTCGATAACGTTTATTGACACCGGGAATATATCAAATTCTGAAGGTTGCGGCAAATTTTTGGTGCTAATTTTGTGTGGAACGCTCTATATCTCATGCGCCATTGAGTTGTATACACGAATCTTTCACATTTTTTAGAAATGAAAATCAAAAAGAGGAAAATCGAGAGCTCAATTCCATTTTATAGTCAGAACTCAGTCGTTCACTCGGTATTTTATAAATAAACGAGAATAGAAGAGTGTCTTTGTATATCTATACTTAATTTTAGAATAAAGCATTGCGTGCTTTCTTTTCATAGGATGTAACATCAATCACGTTTTGGATGGACGATTTAGTTAGTGTCGTTGTTGCAGAACTTTGAGTGGAGTGGTTATGGCACCAGTTTACATTTATGTATTCTCTCTAATTACTTTCAAATCCCCAATTGAACCATTTTCCCGAATTTCTATAGGGCATAGTACACTCGAGAATCTTTTTTTTGGAATAATTTGTATATTTTATCGTCATATTTGTATCCGTATGTTTAATCTCTTTTTAATTGTTGTGACGAGCGAATGAAACGTTTTATTTAAATACGTGAGATTTTCATTAAAACATTCCGCGATTTCAAATCTTGCATAAATTTGCACGCTTTCTTTTTTATAGGATAGTGAATAAATACTTTTGCAAACTACAAATGAATGTGATAAAAGAATAAATAAATAGGGAAAGATTTATTTGGTCGGTCGTTATTTTTGTTATACATGTAAAGTATGCTTGAAGTTTCTGTGGTGGTTGGTTATAGCAGTTTCTATTTTATTGTTTTCAAGTCCTTCTAAATTTTTAGTGTCCTTAGGGGATTTATTTCTTTTTTATTTGCCCATTTCCTAACATATGCTTGAAAAGAAGCAGGAACAGTAAGCGCTTTAAAAGAAAGGGAAATTGATTTTTTTAATTTTAATATCATCAAAAATGCCTTGTAATGGCGGCATATTTAAGCTTGATAAAATAAATTATAAAGTTAGACAGTGACTGCATCTAATATTATTTTGTTGGAAAAGTTTTCATTTGGTCCAAACGAAAAGTTTGATGATTACTTTGCGAACTTGCGGTTTCCAGCGAGCCTAAATACAACTAATGGCAATGCCTTTTTCTCGCTTCTTCAAAGTTAAAATTTGACTCGGAATACTACGGGATTTTAAAACTCTAATGGACCAATTTAATAATATGCTCAATGCAAATTCGGTTGTTAGAGTTATATCTAATTTTCCGTGAAACTGGCTTTCTTGTTACAATTAATGTATACACACCAAATTAAATTTGACGTAAATGCTTGAAATGCGGGTTGTGTCGTTTAACCGCTGTTTCTGTCTCTAGAAAACTAGCTTTGCTCTCATCATCGTTTGTTTTAATTAAAACGTGGATGCCATAAATCTCGATAATTAATAATTAACGAACTTTTCCACAATTTAATATATTTTTTCTCGTTTGGATCGTTTACGTTCATTATGAGGATAACACTTACCAGCAGGCAAGAGTAGGCAAAACTGGAGTGTAATTTCGTTCTAATTCCCCAATTTTCGTACGTAGTTAAGCTTCCTAATAAAATGCTTTCATTCTAATTTAATAATATCTTAAATGCATATTATACAGGGTGCCCTACGCGAAACGAATGTTTTTGAAATAGCTAGTGCATGCCTGTTGCAGGTGGCGGGGAGACTGAGGGTAGGTCATTCACCTGAGTGCGGCCTACCATTCGTTTATTCGAAATGGTGAATCTGTTATAACTACACAGCGGATCTTTCGTCGCCACTTCAATATCGGTCGGAACGGCACAGTTCCAAGTTGTAACACATGTTAAGGTGGGTTGAGGCGTTCAGAACAACGGGAACAATATCAAAGGACAGCGAGGATGCCCAAAAACATCGCCAGAGTGAGAGCGGCACTAATCAAGAGTCCAACTCGAGCTGCACGAGAGCTTAAATGAGCCGTGATTCTACGAGGAAGATTTTACGGCTTTATTTGAAATTCCATTCGTATAAAATAGAGGTGGTTCTATGGGGGACTATGAACAAAGAAAAGACTTTGCAGTGCGTATGCAGGTGCTGTTCAATAAGAACCGTAATGCAATACTGTTAATGAGCGACGAAGCCCATTTTCATCTAAACGGTTCGGTAAGCAAACAAAACTTTCGTTACGGGGCTACTCAAAATCCCTGTAACATTAATCAAAAACCTCTCCACTCTCCAAAGAAGACATGGGCATTACAATTTCAGTAGCCTTAACTATCGAATATTCAAAAAGTGGAATAAATTCATACGGTTCGGAATGCCATCGCATGGACAATTTCATTATCTTTCCTTTGATGTAAGATTCTCCTGTACCTATTTGCTTCTTCTTTATTTTCTTTTAAAGGTACCTCCATTAAAGCTATCCAAGTTTACTTTGTTGTAACAATTGAAGGTATCATTTTTTGAAATGTTGTTATAGTTATGCAACGCATGTGTTCCATATTAGTATATTTTGTTTGATATACCTTGCGTTTAATAAATGCCCATTAAGAAGAAAAGTTTCAACAAGCGAGGTCTGGCGATCATAGCTGGACTTTCAATGCAATGACAAGTAAAATTTTCGTTTAAACCACTTGTGCTTTATTCTGTGGTTTAAACACTGTGAACTCCTACTCCTACTGTATTGTGTGGTGGATTAATATACTGTTGTAACCACATTCCATGGCGAGTAAGTAAAGAACAACGGTCGAATAAACCAGTATAATGTAAAAAGTTTACATGAATTTAGCCACATTTTGTGTCAACCCCCAAATTCTTCCTGCACGTTTAAGGGCGGTTTATACTGGCTATCTTATTTAATGAGGATTCTGCGTGACATAATAGTGCCAATTATGACGAGTTACATGTCCGTCCTTATGGAATGTGGGCTTTTCATCTTCAATTACTATTATTTGCGTGGTGAAATTTCTTTCTATTGATTTTTTCATGCGTTTCCATTAACAGAAGTTCCTGATATTACTTGACATTCTCTAAGTCTGATTGTACCAGTAACATCGTAATATTAAATTCGTGAAACAGTAATGAACCTAAAATAATCAAAATTGTCACCAAATTATACATATAACAAATATATAGCACTTTTTCCGAGAAATTATTGCAGAACCTTTCTATCAATCTAGTAAACAGATTTCATTGTGCAATTAAAATAAGTTATCACTTCGAATAGTCCTTCTCTGGACATGAAAACAATGGGGTAAAATAAAATATGAAACTATGTCTGTGTATTGATTAGGATTTGAAATAAGTGGAATGCTGTTATAATAACTTATTTTTTATTTGGCTTTTCTATGAATTATTTGTCAGTTAGTAAGCTTATTGTCTTCTTATTCTTTTACGGATGCTTTTATCCCTCTTACCATCGTGCCCTTGAGGACGTTAAGTTTCATATTTACAAGATTAAAGCTGCCCTCCTTTTTAAAATTAAAGCTTCTTTTCTCAGTGCTTTTACCCATCAGTGCTGAGATGTTTTGCTGTGCCTATTTATCTTCTTTGATGTTGCTCTAACCTTTATAAATACTGCCTTATTGCCCACTATCTTTTAAAAAACTCTATTAGCTTTACTATTGCACTTATACCAGTCTTCTTTCTACTCTTGTCCCTTTTTTCAGTCATACTTTTGGAAGGCAGCGATTATTTTGTATAATAATCATATGGTTCTTTTCGTAACGAGTTATTTTATCTCTCATATCGGGCAAAAGTACACTGTATAGGAGTTATGAAAATGAAAAATTGCAAAATAATTTTCGCTTGGCCCACAAGTAAACGATTACGTATAGTCGAGGAAATAAAGCACTAAAATGAGCCAAACCCACCAAATTTTTGTAGTAAGACCGATTTAGATGCGGTTTTTTGCATTCGCTTCCTAAATTTAATACGAAACTTTGTACCTACTTTTCATCATGTTTTTTTTCGAAATTGCATTTGTGCAGTCGAAAATGCATCCTAAAAATGCATTTTCATAGAAAAAATTCATAACTTCGTTATAAGCTTATAGAATCGACTCAAATCGGTTTCAAGGGGGTTTTCGAGGTCGCTGATCCCGAATATGACCTCCAAATTGCCTCACCGCCCACCTGGAGCTCAGGATGGCTAAGCGACGTCATCTCCGAAGCTTTTTCTCAAATTCACTCTCAAATTATTCTAGACATCTCACACGAAGTTTCTTTGGGTTTCTGATTCCAAATCAGACATCGGCAACCGTCCCCCGCGTACCTGGTGGCCCGCATCCGAGCATCAACGTCATCCCCTTGAGTTTCACTGAAGTTTCAAGCTTATAGGGAACCGAAAATTGTTTCCGGGTTTTTTTGAGTCGCTCATATCGAATCAGGCAATCAGGTCCCCGATACTTTCTAACCTAACGGATACCTGGTGCACCACACCGCGGCGGCATTAACGTCATCCTCTGCAGTTTCGCTTAAAATGTTCGCTCAAATGCTTTCATTCTAACGCGTGTTTCATCATATCAGGAAATCATGAGGTAAAACTTATAATAGAATTTCAATAGATGTGGACATTTTCATTTTGTGAAATAAAAGTGAGATATATATATATAAAAAAATGTAAGTTTTGTTTAATAACATTATCATCCAAATGTATGAAGTTAATATTATAAAATATTTAGTTTAAATGTAATTTAATTTAATTTAATTTGTTCCTTTTATTACAGATTAAATTTGTATGTAAAACTCTTAATATAAGGTTGGTAGTTAGAGTAGTTTCAAAATCTCGTGGAGAACTTCGGAATCCGCCTCTGCAGGCGGGCTATGTACCATGCACGGCTGGTCAGGTCGGGATAGAGGTCCTGGTAATTACAAATTATTTTCGGTTCACTAGGCTTGAAATTTTAATGAAACTCCAGAGGATGACGTTGATGTCGCCGAGGTGTGATGCACTAGGTGTCCGTTAGCAAGTATCCGGTGCCACATTCCACCTAAGCCACCCAAAAAACCTCGGAAACAATTGTCGGCTCCCTATAGTCTTGAAACTTCAGTGAAACTTCAGAGGATCACGTTGATGCCCGGATGCGGGGCACCAGGTACGCGGGGGACGGTTGCCGATGTCTGATTTGGAATAAGAAACCCAAAGAAACTTCGTATGAGATGTATAGAATCATTTGAGAGTGAATTTGAGAAAAAGCTTCGGAGATGACGTCGCTTAGCCATCCTGAGCTCCAGGTGGGCGGTGAGGCAATTTGGAGGTCATATTCGGGATCAGCGACCTCGAAAACCCCCTTGAAACCGATTTGAGTCGATTCTATAAGCTTATAACGAAGTTATGAATTTTTTCTATGAAAATGCATTTTTAGGATGCATTTTCGACTGCACAAATGCAATTTCGAAAAAAAACATGATGAAAAGTAGGTACAAAGTTTCGTATTAAATTTAGGAAGCGAATGCAAAAAACCGCATCTAAATCGGTCTTACTACAAAAATTTGGTAGGTTCAGTGCTTTATTTCCTCGACTAGTAGGGAACAACAGAAATATAATCCTCTAATAACTGGCAGATTAGTTTGTATCGTAAGAAGTTACATGGCTGAATTCAATCAATGTCAAAAATCGTGTACTATACTTTGGCCCAGAACATTAAGAATGTAATTTATCAAACGCATGTTCCAAGTTATTAATGCCAAACTCAAATTTTGATAGTAATCGTTCGATTGCGTTTTGGAAGGTTAATAAACTAACGCTTTTCAATTTTAAAAAGGGAAATTAGTGCTAGTTTTGAGTACTGCGGAAAAATGAGTAAATTGTTTGTAATGGCTAGAAATTTTAACGGAAAGTGTAATAACTTCTTTGTTTCAAGGAAATTGTATACATTTCCAACTTATGTGAACGTTAATTAAGGGCGAAGGGAAACATGATTATAAACAAGTAGGTGGAAATTGATCGGACAGGCTGTTTTTCGTTCTAACTGCTTTGGGGCTGAAGTATAATTACTAACAAGTTGGGCAAATGAAGCTGCTTCTCTGGTGACCTCAATGTAACTGTAAGCTAATTATTTAATAATTGGAAATGTTGTTAACATCGTATCGAGTAAAGTCTTCATATTTCTCAATCTTGACGCTTTTCATTAGCCAAATTAGATTCGTTTCGTTCTGTTTTAGTTTACCAAAGAGTATCATTCTGACTCCGAAATATTTCAGTAGCAACTTGATTATTGAGTAATAACAAATGCAAAAGTTATTTGTGGAATTCCAGAGAAAAATGTGATGTAGGTACTAGCTTAGTAAAATCTCTCATTTTACAAATCGATGCCAAATAAAAGCGGTTGATTTTTAAAAGAAAATTTAATTTTAATTAAAGTGCTGAAATATAAAAGAAGTTATGACATTCGTTGTTGATATGCGCTAATAGCTAATTTGTCAAGAATAACAATTTTTATATTTTATTGTTACACCGCCGTATATTTGAAAATTTTTCGAACCTCATTTTGTCACGTACAGTATGGCCTTGCACATAAAATAAATTCGCACGGGTAAGATTTTTAAAGCTATATAAAGTACCGAGGGGTTACGCACGGCTGTACTCTGGTGTACATGCTTTGTGTACTCGTATGTACTCTGCAGTACTCATGCGTACTCTGCAAAACTCATAATGTACTCATGTGTATTAATTTGTTCTGATAGTGTACTCATTTATATTCATGTGTTTTCATGTGTATTCACTTGTAATCAACGTGTACTCATATGTACTCAAAATATACTTTTGTGTAAAATACGCCTCCAAATGATTTTGGGTGATTTTGGTAGTGCTTGTCTTGTCTCTGATGATAGTAATAGTAATAATTCTTAACCAGGTGATCCAAGTAAAACATCATCAGGTATTTTATAAATGTGAAGGTAAATATTTTATTACGCAATATTTATTTATTTATTTATTTACTATATAAATGTAATAACATAACCGTTATTTTAATTTTATTATAAACTGCATCATATAGCACTTTTCTACGTGATAATTAGGTATCTCGTTTTAGAAGTTAAAAATAATACGAATGTCATTTGACAGTTACATACTAACATTATGTTGTTCGAATTCATTTTGTTACAAAATAACTTCCAATTTCCCATACTGCAGATTAGTGATTACTAGTCGAGGAAATAAAGCACTAAAATAAGCCAAACCTACCAAATTTTTGTAGTAAGACGGATTGAGATGGGGTTTTTTGCATTCGCTTCCTAAATTTAATAGGAAACTTTGTACCTACTTTTCATCATGTTTTTTTTCGAAATTGCATTTGTGCAGTCGAAAATGCATCCTGAAAAATGCATTTTCATAGAAAAAATTCATAACTTCGTTATAAGCTTCTAGAATCGACTCAATTCGGGTTAAAGGGGGTTTTCGAGGTCGCTGATCCCGAATATGACCTCCAAATTGCCTCACCGCCCACCTGGAGCTCAGCATGGCTGAGCAACTTCATCTCCGAAGCTTTTTCTGAAATTCACTCTCAAATGATTCTAGACATCTCATACGAAGTTTGTTTGGGTTTCTGATTCCAAATCAGGCATCGGCAACCGTCCCCCGCGTACCTGTTGCCCCACATCCGGGCATCAACGGTTTCCAATGCCTGATTTGGAATCAGCAACCCTAAAAACCCTCGGGTGAGATGTCTAGAATCATTTGAGAGTGAATTTCAGAAAAAGCTTCGGAGATGACGTTGCTCAGCCATCCTGAGCTCCAGGTGGGCGGTGAGGCAATTTGGAGGTCATATTCGGGATCAGCAACCTCGAAAACCTCCTTGAACCCGAATTGAGTCGATTCTAGAAGCTTATAATGAAGTTATGAATTTTTTTTACGAAAATGCATTTTTCAAGATGCATTTTCGACTGCACAAATGCAATTTCGGAAAAAAAACATGATGAAAAGTAGGTACAAAGTTTCCTATTAAATTTAGGAAGCGAATGCAAAAAACCGCATCTCAATCCGTCTTACTACAAAAATTTGGTAGGTTCAGTGCTTATTTCCTCGATTATACTGTAAAGGTAGGAAAGTATCTCGGAAAATATGCAAAATGCATGTGCATAAACTATAATAGGACATATTTAGTAAATGCATATAGCATATGTATTTTTTATTTTGCATGTGTATATAAAATGTTTAAGTAGGTATAGTCCGTAAAATGAATGATTGCGAATTTTGGCTATGGCCTTTATTTGGCGTGCATACTCGTAGTTTGTACCACTGAACTCTATTATATATGGAAGAGCAGAGTAATGTTGTAAATTTAAGTGATACAAATTGAATATGCGCACGGGGTTCCCGATCATGCGCCGTATTAAATTAGAGTTCATATAATTATAGAAGAAAAATACTACGCCATATACTACGATGAAAGATGGTATATAGGGCGTATATTAACAAGAAATGAAACAAACTATAAAGTTAAGTTTTTAAAAGAAATATTAGGTCAATTTGAGTGGCCAAAGAAGGACGATATGCAATATGTTGAGAAACAATATATATTTTGGGGACCAATTAAATTAAGTGATAACGGTCCATTTAAAATTTCATCAAACGATAGAATGATGATTTGTAATGCCTACAAAAAATGCAAACAATCCCTACAAGAATAATTATTTTTTTTTGTGTTTGAGAAATATTTTTCCTTTGAATTGTAATTATTATTTACTTTTAAGTTTAACATGTTATGATCCTGTTAAAAAATAAATGCGTTTAATATTATCTATTATATTATTATAAGTAATTAATTAAATCAAACAAATAGCAGTTATTATATAATTGAATGAAAAATAAATTAAGAACAAATAATCAACTGCCAAAATACTGTAAGGAAACTCGTTAACAGTAAATACCAAATATAATGGAAAAACTCAAAGTTTCATACCATTAAAAGGTAAATTACAATTAATGTTTTCACTGTACAGTAACAGATTTTCCTTACGGTATTTTGGCAGTTGATTATTTGTTCTTGATTTATGTTTCATTCAATACTAATTAATATTTACCATTCTTTTGTAAACATAGTTATACCTGCAAAGGTGTACTATACGAACTCGTACATTTTTATATGAACCAGATGTACTCACGTGTACTCTGCTGTAATCTAATCACTGTACTCATCTGTATTCAGTGTGCTCATCTGTACTCAAATGTACTCGTCTGTACTCAAGTGTACTCGTTTGACCGTACGTGTACTCAGCTGTACTCACTGTATTCATACTCAAGTGTACAATTAATTACGTCGTGATTAACCCCTCGTAAAGTACACTACGGCATTGAAATAATTTTGTGGCGCTAATCCTTAACCTTCCATTGTAATAAAAATAAAGATGTTTAATAAAATAATAATAAAAACCCCTTCTTGGTGTAGCAATTTCTATGTCACTCAGTATATTTTGGGTTCATGTGACATAATACAATAATAGAAAACCAGTGCATAAGGAAACCAACATCTACAGTCAAGAAAACACAAACCGTACTTAATGCTCCTAAAAATCTCTTTAAACCGTGCTTAAGTTTGGAACTCTCTTTGTAATACTAATGTAAAGAACCTAATAAGAAAGTTAAAGGACTTCTCCATCTTCCTTCGGTTTCAAAAGAACTATTGCTGTTTTCTGGGGGCGATTGAGAGATCTTCATTCGCAGTCCAGTCCGATGCTATGTTTCGGACTTCTACAGGCGACCTTTATTGCCGTGATTGAGATTTTAGTGAGTATTTCTACATCTAGAAAACCCCCCGCACCTCCTCTTTCCGATCTTTAGTAACCTGGTGTGTAGCCATTCTGACATATAATCCGGTCTCATATTTTCTTGTACAACGGGTTCTCATTAAGTACCCCTCTTTAATATGCAAACTTAGCAGTTTTTATACCGTTTTGTACATGAATGTTTTGATCTGTTTTGGATATAAAGATCACACTGGTCTGCCCACTTGTGTGACCCACTTGTTCTCCTCTTATTTCTTTGTCAGAGTGGTGGTTTTCACGGCCAGAGTTGGTAAGATAAAATGTCATTTCATTCAACGCATCTCCGATCTTCGCTTGGATCCCCAAGATCGTCTAGTCATCTTCGATGTTACGTTCCTATTTACCAAGGTTCCCATCAAGAATCATCTGCTGACTTGACAAGTTTCACATTGTGAATTACTTAAGCTTTCTAAGTTTTCTTGAGTATGTTGGGATACCCAACAGAAGAAGCTTTTCTCCATGTGGTGCTGTTCTGTGCCCTGTTTCTGCCAATCCAATTGGAAAATTCCTCTTTCAGAAATTTTTGGAATTACAGGCCTTTTATAATAATAGTTTATTTATTTGTTAATAGAATAATTATTTTAAATACGTGATTGTTATTGCTAAAACCATATACATATTATAAAATATTTGAAACATATAACATAAAGTGGTGTACATATAAGTAAATGAAACATTAAAAAGCCTAAAGAACACACGTTACAATTAAATGTGTAAGTATCACAAGTATCATATCACAGAAATTCATTTGATCTCATTGTCAATGTTGGTATCTACAAATTCTTTAATGGAGTAAAAAGCCCGAATTTTTATGATATATATATATCATAAACTTATTGATGAAAGATAAATACCAGTATCTACTGTAATTCATTTTCTGATTTTCATAATTACATAAAACACAAGAAATAAAAGTAATTAAACCTTCTTCAAGTACGTCTTTCGACTTCTCAAAACAATAGTAATTATTATGCGATAAAACTCTTCAATAAATTGCACAATCGGTTACAACAACTTACATATAAACAATTAAAATATTGCATGACTCAATACATAAAAATTCGGGCTTTTTACTCCATTAAAGAATTTGTAGATACCAACATTGACAATGAGATCAAATGAATTTCTGTGATATGATACTTGTGATACTTACACATTTAATTGTAACGTGTGTTCTTTAGGCTTTTTAATGTTTCATTTACTTATATGTTATATACAGGGAAGTGTTAATATACCCAGATTGATCTTTGAAACGCTTTCTAAATTCTAAATTATTACTAATAATTCTGACAGCGCGTCTGTGCATAACACATAATTGAGTGGAAATACCCGTAATATCCTAACTTCACTATATTTACTGAGACATTGTTCATTAAGGTTCATAAAGCAAGCTTTTGATAACTTTTATTATTAATTATTATTAAATTTTTACAATGCCCCGACTAGTTTAATGTCGAGTCTAACGTCACGTCCCAAAAATTTAATTACATATTTTATTTATACGGTTGAACGTTATTTTTTAGTGTAAAAATACATTTCTCGTTTTTAGAAGTATTTAAATGCAGTCTGTTATCTGTAAACCACTCATTAATTTTATTTAAGTTATATGTTGATTCTAAGGTATGTAAATCATCAACCGTATTTAATAATGTCGTGTCGTCTGCGTTAAGAATAATATTATTTTCATCTGTTTGATAAGCAACATCAAAAATAGTATCGGACCAAGTACCGACCCTTGAGGTACACCAACTTATGTCTTTTCAGTTTGAGAAAACGTATCATTATGGTAATTAGACTGGTGACGATCAGTTAGGTACGATTGCAACAACCCTATACTTCCTTTATTAAAATTGTATTTTCTAAATTGATGTGATTGACACAATCAAAGGCTTTCGATAAATCTAAAAAATTTGCTACGCAATACTTGGAATTTTCGAAATAGTTAATTATTAAATTCGCGTTTCAAAATTGCACTACCGCTTGACATTGCACTACGAAAACCAAACTGACTGGGATATCAGTTCATGTCTCTGTAAGTAATCCATAAGTTGTAATTTTATTACTTCTTCAACAATTTTGGAAAAAACAGGCTGGATCGATATTGGACGATAATTAGACACATTGTCTTTGTCTCCGCTTTTATGAAGGGGGACGATCTTTGAAATTTTCAGTTCAGGCGGAAAGAAGTATTCACGAATACAAGTATTTATAATTTTTGTAGGTGGACCTATCTAGATCGTATTTATTACCTTCTTGATAATAATTTTTTATTATCTTTTATTTTTCCAATAAAAAAAATGAAAGGGCAGATGTTTAACTTCTCATAAGACTAAAGGAGCGAAAGACGTAAATAAATAATACCTATTCTATTTATGTAAAATATGACAAAAGGAAGGAAAAAGTGGTAATTTCTGCAGTAATACAATAGGTAATAAATTGAAACGGTGGGAGTATTGACAGTATTTTGAAACTGCTAATGGTAATGACAATAGGAATATATCCATTCATCCCTTGGGAATTTCTATATATAAATTTGAGGCCTCTTTCAACAATATCCGAAAAAAAAATTAGATGGGCTACTAAATTGTAGAGAATTCATGTAATCTGAGGAAGAGTAATAATTTTGGAAATTCAATAACAATTTTATTCTCAGTTGAAATAAGCCATTGATTCGGAACTTGAAATTTACGCCACTATTTGCGGGAATATATGGCAAGTAACATAGATATTGGGTATATTAAAACAGATAAGTTTGGAGTTTCCGAGCAATTTAACTGATACCAATTAATTTAGTTATATATTATTATTCTAGTATTATTCTAGTTTGAGTATTTATATACCGGTAAAACAGCATAGATTACATGTAATGATTAGGCCAACAACGCAATTATAAGTGCATTAACTGAAGTGCCCTATGCTGTTCACTGTATTAATATTTTTGGTCAACATCCCCTAAAATTTATTGCTTTTACCAATTTAATTATACGTACTGTAATGTTAAAGCTTTATCCAGTTTATCCTAAATAATTCTATTGCACATTCAATTTAAAACTGTGCCAACCAATTTATTGTTCGTATTTACCTGCATCAAATATTCGTAACGCTTGTGAAGGCAGAATGGCTTTTCACAAATAAAAATAAATGTTGCTATCGACATTAGGTACATTATACCCAGTGGCGGCTTGTGATTCCTTTTACAAGGAGGTCATTGCAAATTTTATAAGACAGTTATAAAACAACACTGTAAAAATTTGTTCTTATATGTATGTTTATTTAAACACTTTTCAATTTTAAATCGATACTCCTGTCCTTACTATTTGCGAAATGATCAATTACAAGTTCGTTAAAATTTGAAATACCTTTAATAAAAGTCTTTTCTATGTTCAACATTGCCAACGCCGAAAGTCTTTCTTGTCCGGGTCCCATAGTATTGCGTAAAAATGATTTAATTCTCTTTAATGTAAAGAAGCTACGTTCACTTTCTACAGTCGTCATGGGAAATGTGCACAATATATTTAGTACCAAAGTACCTTAACATTTTCCGAAAATGTGTTGCACAGGTTATTATTTATAAATAACTGTAGCATCGCTATTGCTCCAGCACTTTCAGGAATAGAATATGTTCACGAAATACTTAAAACGCTCACAGTCACGTCCCGTTTTCAAATATCACACTTACGAATCGTGAAAAAATTACAAAAATAAAACCACTGCTTTCTATCTTTTTCTTAAGCCAACATCAGTATAAAAAAGATCGTACTAAACTAACTAAATTTCGTTTTCGGCTGTTGACCGCATATGCAGAAATGGGACCTTATGTTTCCTTGTCTACCGCAAATAAAGTTTCAATAAGTTTATCTCTGTCTTACTCACTAGCTTTTGCTTATAAGTTTTGATTGCATTTAAACCATTGTGGTCATGGAGCAGCATTGACCTAAAGTAAACGATCTCTACACGATTTCCTCCGAGCTTTAACTGCTTACTTTACCTTCGTATTTGTTTCCGTCGTTAACGGGAGAGCATGAAATTATAACAGATTATGCATTATAAAACTACTTCGTATATTATGTAATTGCTGCATGTGGCATTTATTCTTTGGGAGGTCATTGACCGAATGACCTAATGGTGAAGCCGCCACTGATTATACCTACCAATAGTAATTAGATTACATTTATTTTAGTATGAAATATGGGGTGGGTACAGGGAACGAGGTAAATTCGCACTTGCTAGATTTTAAATAGTGTCGTAGCATTTTAATTGTTTCTTCGCTACACCTGACTAGACTAATGAAAAAAATAAAATGGCGCGTAATGACTTGATTTTTTTTTTCAAAATTGCCAGATGTTACATTATTACAGGAAGCAGATTTATAGTTTCTCATATTTGATTTTAAAATGTCTATAAACTAACATAATAGGAGTCACAGAGAAAATACATAGAAGCACGGTCCATAAACGGGAAATTCTAATATTTTCCTTGGGTTATTATTAAGCAATCTGATTCGTCATGGAAATATGTAAGATTCTTTTACAATGTTCATGCTATTAAAGCTTTTCGTGTCTACTTTCCTTTGAAAGTTTATATCTTTGTACATATCGTTCCTTGAAGTATCTATTAAAAGTGTAGCTTTTTTCCTCCTTTACAAATGCCTTATATCGTGTTCGTCGTTACGACGTAGATGAACCAATTCTGGAAAATATGTAGCCGCTTAAAATTGCCAAGTTTCACTGCTACTAGAATCAAATGTGCTAAAAGCTGCCATTACTTGCGTCTAGTATACCCTCATTCCGTAACTCAACGTCTTCAAGAGTATGTTTTTTGAAGTAAACCGAATTCGATAAGAAATAAAAATTCCCGAGTTTTTGAGATATAATTTTTTTTATAGAAAATGACGCTTCTCTGCATGGCACTTACAGCAACAGAGAGGCTGGATTATCTTTTGATCCAATTACTAGTATTCGGTTATTAATACAAAAAATACCATTCTAGGGTTAAAGCTAAATGCTGCTGATGACGTACTTATCTTTAACACAAATTTCAACAAAACGGAGACAAACAAATCTCAGAAAGATGCGAACTATGCAAAAAACTTAATACAAAGCTGGGACAAGAACCAGTATGTTTCAAAAGAGTGAAGTCGTGTTTGAATTAAACAGTAACAGCACGAATCTTAATAAAGGAAGCATTGATAACCACAAAACATTTGGTCATTTCAATATCAGAGAAAGAGAACAATAAAAGAATAAGCCAAATGTTACACAAAGGGTACTTAACAAATAAAGTAGGAAGACAAAAAGAATGGAACGTGGTTGTTGTTCCCATTACATTTCAGTTTACGTTTAAGCTATATATAATGAAAACCCCAAAGGAGGAAAAATGAAACCATTACAAGATAAATAAAAGTACAAATTATGCACATGACATGTTCAAACTAAGCGCATTTCTTTCGAAATGCCATTAAAGAAATGACATTCTTAATTGTGAGAAAGAAATAGAAAAGGAAAATTCTTTAAAGATTAGTTCAAAACTACAAAAATGGGTCTTGATAGACAGACGTTGAATGAATATAATTTTATTAACCATGTTAGGAGACAAAGGAATAAATATTGTTATAAAAAAAATTCCAACGGTGCAAAACCATCAGATTTATTTATTTCTCATCTACGTAATGCATTGGGTTATTTTCCCACAGAAATTTTTAATTTATAAAAATTGGCCAAAAATCCATAGATAATATCGTACATACAAGCACATGGGGACTATGTTCAACAATTTTGAAAACGATTAAGGAAAGACAGAATTAAAAATTTACACAAGAAATGGGAAAATCGGTTTGAATCAAATCAAACCAAAAAGATATATTTATCAGAGGGTAGATGGGGATATCGGAACTGCTGTAATGAGGAAGTTTTCAAAAAACTAAATTAAACTTAAACTTAAAGTTATGCAAAATCTATTTTGGAGTATTTTGAGAAGCCGGTTCAAAACGTGCTAAAATACCGGTAACAAACAAAAATTATTAGAAATAGATAAATGTAATAGATTATGACAGAATTAGAAGGTGGTTTTAAAACCACTTAACTCACAAATCAACTGGGAATGAAATGAATTGCTTAAAGAAGTAAAATGGAAGAGATACATCAAAATGCTGGCAAGAGAAACAAGATGGTGAAAGAAAAGAAGAGATTAAAAAAGTTCTTTGCTCTGAAACAAAGTAAAAGGAAGAATTAAAAATTTTCTTTTTGAAAAACCCAACTAAACCATAATGAAAATAATTAGTACATCTCCAGTCGCCGTGACACGTCGATAATCTTCGATTTTTTTACTGTGGTTATCAGTGGTTGAATGATGAAGAACTTCCCCACTTTTGAATAATCAAATACAAATATTGGAAGTATGGAAGTTCTATTAGGTTGGTCCTCACAAAAATTAAGACAATAATAATAATTTCTTTTCTTACGTTTTTGAGCGTTTGATGTTACAGACGAAATCCATACAGTCTGTTGAAAACCGTTTATCATTTCCTCTAATTCATTTCATACGCTGTCTTTCATCTCTAAAGAACTCTATTAGCTAGTTCATTAGGTATTTTTGTTGTTCGCCATTTCGGGGAGTGATTGGGACACCTGGATGTTTCAATTTGCAGTGAATTTAATAGTAGTGCAAGTACAATTTTGGCCCATGAAACAGTTCTGTCAAGCGACATTGATTGATTGATTGATGACTGATGTGGACTTTCTGTAGAAAGATCTGCAAATGCATTTTCGACGTGATAAAATTGTACAAAATCGCACTCTCTATGAAATCATGTTTTTTCATCAGCCAACAATAAAGACTATTGTTACAAAAGGCTTTTGCTTATTTTATGGTAGGGTCTAGAATTAAAATGACTCCTGTTATCCTACAATTACAATTTCCCGTCACCTCCTACAGTAGGTGTTCCCTTGCCTTTGTGACTGCCTCACATTGGCAAATAACGTGGTTCCTCACCACAACCTCTGTATATCGGGCTATCGGTCAATCCCATGTTATGCAGTTGTTTGTTCAGGCGAGAGTGACCTGTGACCATCTCTGCCGCAAGTTTTATCTTCGTCTTGCTTAACTTTAAGTTCCCGTTTGGGGTTTCCAGAAAGGTCTTGGAATGACTCTGTCCTGGGATTTTTGACCAGTGTCTGCAATGCTCTTTCATGAGTATGTGTTACACTTGCCTAGTGCGTTTAGCATTTGTTTGGATCCAAGGATTAGCCCTGAATTTACCACATATGAATCTACTGCCGCAATCGGTGCTTTGCTGTCTGTAACTATAAAGATTTTCTTTTTGGTAAGGTTCTTTTAATAGCTGAGCAGCCGCTGTCAGGATTATAGCTAGGTTTACATTGGTATAATTAGTAGTAGAGTTTAACTAGAAAAAAGTAGTTGAAATCCCTGGATTACAAAACGAACTTCGAATATCGCAGTAACGAAAGTATAAAAAAAATCTGGCCTTATCGGAAAGACAAAATTTGATCATTTCGAAATTTCGACTTTAAAGTCGAATATTTCGAAAAGTATTTGAGATATCGAAAAATTGGGACCGGATCTTGAATCAGCATAAAATTTCACATAAGATCCATATCTTAACTCGGTTGTAGACAATACGCATCTCTTGCAACGCACGGACGGAATATCGATTCCAGTAACGAACGAAGTTCGTTGATAACGTGTGTGACAATCAATGAACTGTAAGTATACAGTTCATTGGTGACAATGAACAAGCAACACTCTCCTCTGTTAAAGCAAGCCTGTGTCTGTTTACATTGCTATAGTAAACTAACAAACCGGTAGAGTGGACGCATGGTACAAGAAGTGTACCATGGAGTAGACGTAGAGTAAGGTTGTGAAAGTGGTGGTGGGATAGTAGAGTGTACTATTCCACACGTTCTATCCCACTCTATTCTTCCCTGAACTATACTATCTATAGTACTCTACTGTCACTAGCACAGACTGTTTACATTATTCTAGTAGCGGAATAGTATGCACTCTATGACTCTACCACAATACTCTACTACTAATTATACCAATGTAAACCTAGCTTATGTTAAACTTTTCATGTAATCCTCTCGTTAATATGAAAAGTATAATTTCTAATAACAAGGGAGAAAAATTGAGATTTTACAACTGTCGAAATGATTTTTGGAGTTTGATTTAAAGTTTATTATTCGCAAGTCCCAACCAGATCTTTATGTAAATTGAATGACGACTGATTAAACCTTTGTATTAAAACTGTCATTTTTTTTGTTTTTACGGCTTATTTGCCTCAATTTATATTCAAGGTTCACTTTTTAATTTCATTTCGTGATTTTGCTCCAACTTTACGTTCTCAAGTAAAATTAAACGGGTTGGTTATTGATATTTTAATTTTTGTCGAGAGATAGCTTCTCTTGCATTTTATAATTTAGCGATATTATTTTGTACAATGAAAATGTCGACCATAAAATGTGGACTCTACTTAAATATCCTTTTAGCTTTCGAGAGTTTGAAATTGGTTTTATTGATAGATAGGTATTATTGTGTTTAGTTTAGCACTGTCAGCAGATCTCTTTCGTCTTATTGTTGCTGTTTTCTACGTCTACTGTCACTAAAAATGGTAAAATCAACTGACAATAAAATTCCTTAATTCATATAGAACTGAAATGTTCGCTATTTCTTGATAAGATTTGTAATGTTGATATAGCTGAAAAACCAATAGTAAGAGATTTTCTAAATTGTTCAACTTTTTTGCGTTTTTCCATTTTATTTATTTTTAGACTTACAAATCAAAAGGGCCGTTGAAATAACAAGCAACCGCAAATGTTTTCCAACAGACTTCGAGTAAGGTATCTACGAAGTCTTTATAAAGTGTGTGTTCAAAAATTCGACACGTGGACTTTTTGTAGATAAACTGTAAGTACTATTTACCATTTACGAACGTTAATTTATTCGGCAAGTTAGCTTAAGAGTAAAATGGAAATAAAATGTGTACAAAAATAAACACCTTGAATTTACACCAACGCGACAATTTTTCAATTCGCTAACAAATTGATTGTGACACGTCAAAATAATAGGAACCATCTCTTAGTTGCCCAACGAAATTAGGTTGTTCGTTAAGAAACAGCAGCTTGATAATTCAAAATGAAGGTTTCTTCATTAAATGACAAGCAATCTTGCAAAGTTCTTAATTCGTTTGTAATCGTAAATGGCAAGCACATATTTCAATCTTTGTATAAGTTTCGTTCTTCGTCTTCGCTTGTAGTAGGTAAATCCGTTCTTATTTCATTTTCAAAAATTCGTATATATCGAAAAAAATACGTACAGTAATTTATAGTGCAGTCAAATTAGCAAATGACATGGAAAAAATTAGATACAAAGGTTTCTCAACGGAAATCTGCAATACATAATGTACTGAATAACATACTAAAAGTCCCATGAAATTCCAAAATGGCAACTTGGAAAAAAATGGGCGCCATTTTGTTCTTTTTAGTTTTTTTGAAATATCTTAAAAACCACTAATTTTTGGGAAAAAATACAAGAGTACTTTATTAAAGAAGAGAAAAAAACATATAAGATATGTAGCAGCTAAATTACGTATGATAAATATTACTGAAGATATCAAAGTTCAATTACTAATGGAACTAGAATAATGTGATGAAATTAGCATTTGACTTGAAGAAATTGTATTTTTTGTTTGAGATGTTATAAAATCAACTTATATGCAAAGAAATATTTATTTTACAACCAACTTTATACACAATATTATATAATAATATACTAATTTATATATGTAGGTAGGTATATAGTTTATTTTATAATAAAACTTAAAAAACCGCCGGTGCGACGTTTAAAAGTTGTAAGAAACTATTAAGAGTTCAAATCAAATATAAACTCTTCTTCTTCTTCTTCAATATCATGTATAATACATGGATTCTCACAGGCTATACCAAAACATTGTCCACACTTGGAAGAACACTTCAATCCGAGTTTTTTGCAAGAGCAGGCTTTAGCACAAGAACCTTCCTTGCAGTTGCAAAAAACCATTTTTAGAATATCGGATGGAGCTATATCTTTTGTCAATGCTTTAGGAATAAGATTTGCTAGATTACCTTTGGTCCACCCATATTTTAATGGATCTAAGTTTTGACCAATCCATTCTTGTACCTAAAAATTGTAAATAATAGTATACTTTACAACAAATATTACGTTATTTACCTGGTGATATACCCTCAATAGATGTTGTGTAGCAGCATCTTTTGTTGGTGGTAGTGATGCCAAATTAAATGTTGATGATAATCATTGCCGCGAAGTTAATCTATTGTACAAGGTATATCTTAAATCGTCCAAATCTTGTGTATTTTTTGGAGGTTGATATAATTTCGCAATGAACTTTAAGCCTATTTCCATCAAACTTTCTATAGCAGAGTTTTGTTCTAAAAATATGTTAAGACTCTTCCACAAATTAATATCCCTTTTCAGTAACTGCAGACAAAACTTTTTACTTTTTTTAAACATGAAAGATGTTGTATCGCATCCTGATACAGCATGTAAAAATAAAATGCAACGTCTTAAGTGGCCTAATTTTATTTGAAGCTGCATTATATTTGTTATTCTATCGGCTTTTGCAGCTTTTCCCGGGCGCATCAAAAACATGTTATAATGCTCCGAATGATGAACTAGAAGGACAGCAATATCAGTATCCTCAGATACAACTGTCACTGCTTTTCCACCGTTGGGGAGATCGATTGCTGTCTTAACAATTAAATAATCTGCGTCCCTTTCAGCTTGCACAACTGTAATTCCTGATTTTTTGAGGAATACTGTCAACATGTTTATAATCTTCTGCTTATTATTCCGATTTCTCAAAAAATCTTCCTGTGGTGTTATGACTACCTATATAGTTTCTTTGTGAAACGATATTTCTGTCTCATTTCCTGATCTTATATTTTGCAAACTTTCTTTCGTTGATGAAAGGTCTGAATTATAGCCATCAAATACTATTATACAGTTCGAATTATATACATGTTTGGCATAATTAGTGTACTGATCACAGATCTGTTCAAATGTAGCAGGCTTTTGCCAAACTACTTTGTGTAGAAAGAAACCGCCATCAACAACATAAACTGATTCTTGGTCTAGTTGGGTACAAGGTGGTTCGACAGCATCGAAATAAGTTCGCAATAAATATACAGAATACTAAAAGTAATGTACTTTTTTGTATATTTTCATCACTAAAAAAATTCATATCTCTATTAATATCTAAAGAACATTTACCAAAAATATGTTTTTGGACGTATTTCTTAATTTTCTGTAAAAAAGGTCTCTTGATATTTTTTTCTAAACTTAATACTTTTTGAGATATTTCGAATAAACTAAAAAATCCAAAATGGCGACCGTTTTTTTCGCATTTGCCACCATGGGATTTTTTGGGACTTTTAGTATATTACTAAGTACATACTGTACTACACATTCCGACAGAAATTAGCTTGTAGGAAATTTTTTCCGTGTTACCCCCTAAAATTAGCTAATTTGACTGCACTATTAGTTGCACGGTTGTTCTTTAAGCAAACTCGGTGAAATGGACATTTTCCGAAATACTCAAAAGACGCAATTTTTACGTACCTCGGGATCTGTGCTTGGAAAAAATGAATTTGAAGTTGGATTTGACAACTTTACTTTTTTGTGTGCAATCGATAGTGCTTTATCCGAGGCTTTATCATTATACTGGATTGGCAAACAATGACTTTTGAAATGGATTGAATTCGATTTAAAACTTCTATTTTAATTTAATACATTTCTAAATTTGAGTAAACGATCATTACGGAGATGTTTCGTGATATCTGTTCCGTAAAAATAGGGGTTTGATGTTTGAAGCAGTACATGTTTTGACCAGTAGTCAAGTTTGTTGCAGCGTGGCATCAACAAAGTTAGATGGATAAAATTGAGTTTTCTGTCTTTCAATAGGTACTTACTTTCTGCAACCTATTCCTAAGTGTTTTTGAAATTATTTAGCGATAAATCGTTGGGAAAAAGTATCTTTTACTTTTTAGGTTTAAACTTTAAAAGAGATCCTTACTTATCTAAACTTTCACTGAAGATCCTTTTGCGTTTCGCATCCCCAATCGCAATTTTTCCGCATTGGCTCTTTCATCATTCTCCAACCGGGAGAACCTGACCTCTCTTCTCACATTTTTGGCCTATTTCGTTCATAAACCCTTTATAATTGCAAGACTACTTTAGAACACACTCGTTCTTTGACGAAATTCCGCATGGTCGTATATATTAGCTCGACTGCTTGCTTTCATTTCTTTTGAAACGGTAACTGATATAGAATGGAAGTCGCGTTTTTGGAAAAGCCTCTTTGATTTTTAAATTATAAGGCAGCACATGTTTTTACTTTTTAATTCTTTAATTTCGTTAATATCAAAGTGCTGTAGTTACATCAGCGTAGCTTATTCAGAAGGTGAAATGGTGGCATTCGTTGATTTATAAATGCTGCTAAAAATCAAAATTTACCCCTTATGTAATTTTATATTATACAGGGTTATTCACGTTATTTCACGACTGACCAGGTAAAAATGCAACCCAAAATACGATTTATAAAGCTAACTTGCTAACTTCAGCCTCACAGACGTCAAAATATAACATAAAAAATACCTTTCTTAGCAAAATATAATTTAATAACAACAATAAACAATTAACACGTTCGGGATATCGCTGTCGGTACAAATTTTCCGCAGCAACACCATTTTTTCGGCATTCCCCAAAAATCAGTATCATGTCCGTACTCTCATCGTTTGAAAACATTTTTAAATAACTACGAATGAAAAAATGTGATGACATTGACGATGTGATAATGATAACACCTTTAAAACTAGGTACTTAATCTTAATACCTACTTGGATTCCTGATTTAATTTTCCAATACCAAAAAACAATGTGTGGTATGTGTAATATGCTATGTGTGTATAATAAGGGAATATTTTATTTTAGGTTATTAATGGCATATTTGTATTAGCGTCAGTGAACCAATATATTTCAGTGTTTAAGCAAGTTTTTCCACCAATCCCACTGGAATGAAACAAATTCTAATTACGCAACTGCAATGAAAATCTTAGTAATTTTAACCTAATTTAACAACGATAAAAAAAAGGATCACGATTGAATAAGTATTAAACGCGGGAGATACACATTTTCCAGAAGGGAATGAATCTTTAAGTGTCCATTTCAGCTATCGTAAATTTTCATGACGAGTATTAAAAATTTTGATTTTCATGATATAAAGGATTCCACGTCGTTTTAATGAAAGAATAATGTTTCTCCAAAGTTTGAAATTAAATTTTTGTTTTTAATTGAGTAGTTTTCATTATTACAAATTTTCATTAAGGAGACGTAAATTTCCGCGATTTCCTACTTTTTACTGAGTTTATGAGCTATTCAAATATTGATTGGATGCGGATCTCAATTTTAATATTTGCAGTGCATTCTCATTTTTAGTTCCTCGCTTGTAATGTGCATCCTTCAAACCTATGCTTTCATTTGAATTAAACTTAATTATTTTAAGTTGAATAAATTGTGTTGTTTTTCAAAATAGATTATGTATTCACATTTCCACGCTTTAAACATCCTGTCAATACTTGCATGTATTGTAGTCACAATCCATGCATGTATTGGCAGTTAAGCAACTCGCGCTCTGGTCAATACTTGGATGGGTTCATTCTGTGGCTCGGCGTATCCGGCAGCAGGTAGTACAAAGGGCCCGAATGAGGCCTACGTACGCGTAGACTTAGGTCCCATCCTCCACCCGCTCTTTTTGTGAAAGTAATTAAATATTCTTAGGGTCCAGTTGAATATTCAGTGTTACTCTTGGCGATTGAACACTTAATGCATCTCCAAAAGATGAAGGATGAAAAAGCAGAAAGGAGAGGCAAATATGTTGACAAAATTTCCGATTTCTATAGAAATTTGTGTTTGGGGGATGCAGCATAGGCGGACTATACCTGCACTGTGGTAGTCTAAAATGGATGAAATTCGCTCATTGAGCATCCAAATTGGTGCATAAATAACGATTTTGATAAGTTTTGTTCAAAATCCATGTGATTGCCAAATCCAATGGAATCAAAACCCGATACAATGCGTTTGGACATTTTTCCCACGAACTTAATGTGCATAAATAACGATTTTGGGTAAATTTTGCTCTATAAATTTTGACACAGGCCACGGATCAGAATTATATTGATCAGTTGCATATATAAGAAGAATAAGCTGTAATGTAGCAAAAGTTCGATGCCTATACGTGATGTAGAGAATTAATTTTTCCATCTATTTTTTACCGTTCTCTGTATTTGTCCCCTGTTAGCGTAGGAACCTCAAAGTCAATACCTACTGTCCTTTCTTAATCTATGAAGAACCCGTATACCAAACGGTTGGTCGTTTCCTAAAAGAGTTATCGTGCACATGTATGGACAACAATACAAAACTATAAATGATCTGAGGATCCTTAATAATTACAATAAGAAAGGTGAATCATAGCAGCTATTTAAATAGAAAAAGGGAGCTGTACGCACAGAACCAGCGTGCGTCTAGCTCAAGGCTTCAACATGCAAGATGTTTCAAAGATACCCTTACAAGCGATAGTGGTATATAATAATATGTAATAATAATAATAATAATAATAATGAGTATCGATAAGAACCAAAGTACAATAATAAATATTAGATAATATAATTTTGTTTAATCTTAAGATTCCTCAAAAATGAATTTATGGTTGGATGTTATCCCCCATAAATTTAATTATTGTACCACTATGTAAGTGTGAATGAATAAATAAATAATAATAGAGTAGAGACACGTACACCACACATAACATGCAAACTTGGACACAAAAGACTTTGCACGGACGATATCACAGGAGATTAACGGAGACTGTGTTGATACTATAGCAACCATGCTTCGTTAACCAAATGTGATATTTTCCCAGAGTCAGAGGATTTCATGTTTGCGATACAAGATCAGGTCATTTACACACGAAATTACAGAAAACACATAATTAAAGATAGGACAATTACACATGATCTTTGTATTACAAATATACATCGCAAGTTGTACTTGAACACGACACCCACACACAAACTATATTGGAATAGGACACTACTCAGAGATAAAACTGTATACATATACTAATAGGCCAGATATAACACATAGATAAAACACAAAAAATCATATAAGTACATACATAATAGATACTGCCGTTCCCAACACAAACAATTTAGCCAAAACACACGCAGAGAAACACCGCAAATACACTGATATAGCTCAGGAACTTAAAGCGCAATGGAGAATGGGGACTGCTCTTACAGTACCCATTGTTCTTAGTGCAATTGGAGTTATACCAAAAACAATACATCACAGTTTACACATTTTAGGATTAGATAAGAACATATACATACAATTACAACAGGCAGTCATCATCAACACTTGCCACATAGTTAGAAAATTTCTAAACGTAACGGAAGATATCGCACATCACTCAGAACCACATCACACACTTTCAACTAATACCATTCAAACACAAACTGAAACACAACACTCAATCCTCCCTTCACAAATTGAAACTCTGTTGCATACACAACATAGCATTACAGAAAGTCCATTACCAACACACAACACTTCAACAACCACTCATCTGATACCTCTAACTTCACAAACTCAAACTATGTTGCATACACAACATAGCATTACAGAAAGTCCATTACAAATACGTAACACGTCAATCACCACTCATGTGACACCTTTAACTCGTTCACATACACTCAAACGCAAACACACCATAGATACACTCACAATATCAGAACTTACAATTAGCACAAAACACAAACAACACATTACCCACTCGAGTGTAACCTATGCGCCGAGTTAAACAATAAACATAATACTATTTCAAAACACATATGTTTTTTTACAGCTACTTCAAATTTATTTTATATAGGTATATGTATTACTAGAACTAATCGTTACTTGATTCCGACCCGTGCGGTTAGTTAACCAGGCTTGGCCTGAGTATCGATAAGAACCGAAGTATAATAATAATATTCAGATTATTATCCAACAGACAATTTTGTCTACATTGGGATACATATATGTTGTACATATATCAATAACAGTTAAGTACAGATGATATAATCATAATGTAATACACATATAATACATAATTGATACGACAAAGCGACGTAGGCGCACCAAGTGGTAAAATTCTGAACCGTTGAAAGTGAGACATAATATGTTCGTGCTTTATTAGTCTTGTGGTTTGATTTTGTGTAAATTGTGTAGTTATTTTTTACATTATTATTTGAAATTAATTGTGGATGAAAACAAAAAGCGTTCAGCAAAAAGCTGTTCGTCATATATTACGCTGAAAATCGTTCTCTTCATATTTTCCAAGCTGATAAAAGATGAGGATTACTTTTTTAATAAGTTTAATTAAAGCTTAAGAAGTAATACTGGTTGAGTGGTGATTATATGTTTGTAGAAGAAAAAGTTCCAGTGTTTTTTTTTAGTTTCTTAAGTTATTCTTGTTGTTTATTAGTTTATTCTTAATTGTCAATAAATAGAACAGTTACGTTTCGCTGTATACTAGACAGCTTCTTCGGACATGTACATTTCATTTTTATGATTGAGTAAAAGTTAAAATTTGTAAGGGTATACGAAAAAGTGTGATGGGTTTTCGTATACCTATCTACCCTTACAAATTTTAACTTTTACTCAATCATAACAATTAAATGTACATGTCCAAAGAAGTTGTCTAGTTTACAGCGAAACGTAACTGTTATATTTATTGACAATTAAGAATAAATTATCTTAAGAAACTAAAAAAAAACCACTTAAACTTTTTCTTCTACATACACATTTTTTAATAAGGGTACAAAATTTTAATTCCCAATTAGCAAATGATTCATTCTTAAATTTGTAAGCATAATTCTAAAAAAATTTATTTGAAAAAAAATGTCCCGTCTTTAAAATTTCCTGTGAGCAGTCACGACAACTATGCTAATGTAGAGTTAGCATACAAGCGATCAAGAAGACTAGAACAAAGAAAAGCAATGGCAGAAGCAACTAAGTATTTAAATAATAAAATGAATGAAGATCCCATTGTGGCAGTGGCGTAACTACTATGGGTGCAACCGCACCCCGGCGCCAGGAGCAGATAGGCGCCGCAACGCTTTCTCAGTTCTCATAAACACTGATGAATTTTGTATTCAAAAAGTACGGGATTACGGCGCCTGAGAGTCTTATGGGTTTTCCCCACCGAACTCTATGATACAGGGTATCCCATTTTAATCTCCCACCTGCGATAATTCTACAACACTGCGATGGATCAAAAAATGTTCCTAATAAAAAGTTAACGGTTTTGAGGGGGACATCTGATGCTGTCAACCTTGCCCCGCTGGATCCCGGGGGGGGGGGGGGGCAACTTAAAAATGGAAACCCCTATTTTTTATTGTATATTTGGATAGAACGTTGAAAAGTAAGTGACTTTTATTCGGAGACTTTTTTTATAGATGGCTTTGCAAACGTCAAAAAAATTTTTTTTAATTGAATCACGAAAATTGTTACATTTCTTAAGCTTACGTGTCGTTTTTAAACGATTATATCGTAATTATGTAACAAATAAGTTGTTGGTACATCAATATAACACTTATCTACTCATACTTGATAATTATTGAATTGTGAAAACTTAACTGCTTGACGTACTTTTTATTTCTAAATTTCTTCTTACTGGATGTACCATTAAAAAACAACTGCATCTTGATATTATGATTAGTATGATACTATCGGTCGTGAGGTATCTCTGGATCACCCGGTATATAGAAAACAAATTATCAAACAGAAGGAGTTGTTTTTTTTACAACTTTTTCTCAAATTACCTACCGATACTGATACGATTTCCGTTCCGTTCAGAAACCTCACTGTCAAACATTTCTTGCTATAAACAAATCATTTGTTTATCAGTGCATCCTAGATTTCACGTAACTACACTTACATTTGCATTGTTATTGTAGACAAAAATAGGAAAAAAAAATTTTAAGTAGCAGAATGTAATTGCATATTTGAACGTAGTTTTTAGTTCTGATCAACTTTTTTTAATAACAATTTCGATATTGTCAAAAATAAAAGTACTTTACTCTTGAGCCAAATTCATATTTTTTGACAAACCGCGTCCCGAGTGAAAAAATTTAATATCTGATGATTGTATTTTAAATTTTAGAACATGCAGAACTTTTTATAAAGAATAACTTTTTTCCGTAAAATTAATAATAAAAAGTTTCCCATATGTTGCCAACTTAAGTAGACACACTGTATATGTATATAGGTTTCTATACCTAAGCATTTCAGCTTACATACAGCGTATTAAAAAGTATTTGTAAAACCCAATTTCTGGAGTGTAAATGTAACACAATGCTTTTTATCGTTATTTTTGGATAGCACCTTGTTGAAGTTAATTTCATAAAGTCGTTCTTCCTCATCTCAGACTAATGCATTTATCTTTTATAGCAAGTTTACCTCATCATCGCTATTCTCTCTCCCTAGCTTTGATGTATTTTTCACATTCGCTATTGTTAATAAATCAACTACTGTACATCTTTCCGGATGTATCAACACGGAAAATAACGACCCATTTTATAGCATTCCCTTCAAAATTCAACTTTCATCGCCCTTACAATGTATATCTAAAACTTAATCATGTGAAAAGTTGTTTCAAACACAATGGGATTATTTTCATTATAACGCTTTCCTATAGAGTTGCCTTTTAATGATATACAACAAAATAGCTCAACAAGACATGCTAGCTACTAATTAATTTCCTATTTAAAGCTCCTCGAGTTTACAAGGAGATTCGTAATTTTCACCAGTCAATAGTTACTAATTTGATTTTTCAATTAAACTATTCTACAGGACTACAGCTATCTTAATTACTCATATAAATTATTCCCAATTAACAAAGTTGCTCCTATTTGGGAGATATTCATTCAATTGTCTTCGTCGTTAGTTACTGTTTTCAATTAGCAGCCATTATTGAATTAAATGTTATTTTGTCATTTTTTATTATATGCCACGTTTTGTGATATAGTGCACGATCGTGTAATAAATACAGCAATTTTTTGTTTTCGATGTGTTTGCAAAGGGAAATTAAACTGTGGAAAATATGTCAAAACAGACAATGGAAGATAAATCTTTATTGTAAATACAGTTACAATTTCACGTCTATCAAGCCGCATTTTCCGTACGACAAAATTGATTTAATTTCTCTAGTTTTTTGGGGAGGTTTATGTTTAATTTTGTCAATTCATTGTGATATTTTGTCATTGATCATTTCTTTTTTCTATAAAGGAAGCTGAACAAAAACACTTTGCCAGGTCTTTGTATTTATAAACATAAAAACGTAGTCGCCGTCTGTGTGCTTAACACTCGTTTAAAAAGAAATGAAGTTTGTAGAAGAATTCTAATCGCAACCATAACAGTTCTAAATTCTAGTCTAAAAAAAAGGAAACCAGAAGTTCTAAAGAAGTTGAATTGTAAATAATGTAATGTAATAATTAAAATGTTTCACCAGAGTTCTAAACACAAATCAAATTACACAAAACCAAGACATTTAAAACAAAGTAAAAAGCTAAAATGAGTACGAGGGGGTAGTTCTCTAGCAAAAATCATATAGGTACATCAAATTTCATATTTCACTGATATTTCATGGATTTCACGTATTTCAGAAATATTGCAGTGGACTTCACAAATATTTCACTGGATTTCATGAGTACTTCCCAAACTTTATTTCAAATTTCATGAATATTGCACCACATTTCACAGAATACTTAATTCCACTTTGCATATTATTCAACCTTATCATCTAATTAATTTTCCACGAAAAATTCTCAAAAAATTAGTACGAGTAAAATATTAAAAGGTAGTGCAGATTCAACGTTTTCAACTTCTTTTTGGGCTCCCTTCAGTGCAAAAACTCGATTTATATTACGATCAAAACATTAAATGAAACAGTTTCAATTGCACTGCAAGATGTATGTATATGCGTTTCAGCGACCGTGTCTACAGTATTCTTTTCTATATAAGGTGTTGATTGTTGTTTGCATTGATAGGTGAATGAAAGTTTTAGTTTTTTTTTATTGGTTTAGTTTTAGTTGGATTGTACGAACTAGATCTTTGCATCTGAATTTTTTCATTCTTATCTGCAATGAAGTGCTCATAGTAATTACTTATAATCCAGCGTCTATTAATGCTTTTATTAGGAGCAATTTTCACAATTTAAACACTTTAGGACGTTGCAGTAAAAATCGCCATGATCTATTATAATTACTGGCAAATTTATATTTTTTGTATTTAAGGAAATACGTTCATACGTCTCTATTGGAAAATCTTTCATTTTGCCCTGTTGACGCATCTGAGTTATCTGAAACCACAATTTTGTTAATGGTACTAAACTGTTACCTAGGCCAAAATAAACTTTTTTTACATTCATTTAGCTAATTGCCTAACATAAACCAATTAGATGCTAAAAAATTTTTTTTTCACTTCCGCGGTTAGCTTTTCATTATATGTCGATGGCATCCTTTCACCTTCAGTGGTTGAACTTCCTTTTGATTCATTTGGAGATACGCGAGGTTTTCTTTTACTAGCACCAACATTTGATGAATTTGCAATGGAAAATCGATTTTTTTATGTCACTCAAAATTGAAATTTGGTATTGTGGAAAATTTCGTAATCTTTTTCTTTGTCGCTTTCGTAGATTGTCTCTAACATATCATCCTTTGCAAATTGTTCTATTTGTTGCAAATCTTCATCGGTTATTTGAGTAAGGTTACTCACATGATAAAAACCATTGAAGTTCAGTATATATTTATTAGTGCTGGCAAAAATTGTGAAAATCGAAAATCGATTAATCGATTTCTGGGGAAATCGAAAATCGAAAAAAGCGATTAATGGCAGGTTAGTCTAAAACCGCGATTAATCGAGAATCGTGATTAATCGAAAATCTCGATTAATCGAAAATCGCGATTAATCGATTTCTGTGCCTCTGGAAACCGTTCACTAATCGTATTCGAACGAATCGATTAATCGATTCGTTCGACATTTTTGTCAGTACTTCGTCACTACATAGCGCCGACGCCGCCCTTAAAACTCTTTCTTAACCGCAGCTATTGAATCTTTATTGGATCTACGCCCTACGGCCGTATAAAACATTCTAAAATTTCCACTTGAATATATTTAATTACTTAATCGAAATTGAAAATCTCGATTAATCGAAAATCTCGATTAATCGAAAATCGCCATTAATCGAGAATCGCGATTAATCGAAAATCGCGATTAATCGAAAATCGTGATTAATCGAAAATCGCGATTAATCGATTTCTGTGCGTATGGAAATCGTTCACTAATCGTGTTCGAACGAATCGAACGAATCGATTAATCGATTCGTTCGACATTTTCGCCAGCACTAATATTTATGGCATAAATTGGTACTCCTGCTTCTGTTACAATCGTGTTGCAGTCACTTGTCATTGTTGCGTTTTAATTGGATGGATCGCTCACATAAAGTCTCATCAGCATCATACACACATAATCACTTTCGACATCACTCTTTAACTCGTTATTAATCTTACAAAGTTCCTTGTCTATAAAATCGACAGAAAAAGATCTATCTACCAACTTTGAATTATTTGCTCGGTTATTAAGTTACACGGGCTCGCAGGCACAAATAACTGATCTCGTTCACACCTTTTAGTCGAACTAACATCAGTATAATTGCGAGAAATATTGACAATAAACAAAAATGAGCTGGGAATTGTAATTTATTTTATTTATATATAATTCATTATTAAGTACCTATTAGAATACTGAATAAGATATTATAACATTGTTCGACAACGCAATGGTTGTGAATTTTGGCAGTTATAGGGAAGTTATCACGGAGCAAGGTTTGGGGCTCACAAATGCCAAAAATTTCAATGAAACTCAATGGATTTCACTGGCATTTCACGGATTTCGTCAAAATTTCATTAATTTGTATTTGGATTTGGAGCGAATAAAATCTGTGGATAACTTCACGTGGGTTAATAGTCCACCTAGGTATTTTGTTTTAAATGTTGAAACAATCAGTAATGCAAGATTGTCGGGGTCCATTTAATTATTTGTTTGGTAAACTAATCTAAATAGTTTTATGTGTCATTGATCAATTGCTACGTGATACAGAAGAAAACAAACTTGGATGGTTTTGAAAACTTCTGCTAATTTGCCGAACAAGAAACATGGTGTAATCGTAGTTAACCTATATTTTGCAGGCACGAATCTTTTAATATGTATATTTGAGCTGCAGCTGTGTTCTGTGTAAAGTTCTTTTATAAGAGGCAATATACATGACAATGGACCTTACTACCGCAAACTCTCTTCTTCAATAGTTAATTTAATCATGTTACAACTAATTGGTTAAGGTAAGGACGAAAGATAATTTACACGTAAAAGTTTCTAATTACTTTAATTATCTTTGTTTAATTAGAAACAAAGTTTGATATAACAGGAAGTACAAAAACGCCATTGTAATTGCAAGATCTAAAGCAAATCTAATTAAATTAGACATTGTTATACGAAACTAAGCGGTATGAAATTAGGTTGCAAGTAACATTACCATTTTAAAAAATTAAAAACTGTGTGTACGTAACCGTTGTTTGATTTTTATTTTGGAAAGAATGTGAAAATTGTAACGGTGTAACAAGGTAAAAACAACCGAAAGAACAACAGCAATAATTTATTTCTCTTTGGGTTACACTAATTTCCGATATTGATCACGGTAGCAACTTCCCTACAACGGAACTGATAGATTATATAAAACGGTTAGGTAGTTAATTACCAATTAAAGTAATGCACAAATTTCCTTTTAAGTTAAATGAGAGATTTCATGCCTTTGACGATGTAAATTATGGTTTAAAATTATAGATTACGATGACATTTGGGTCAGTGTGTTAATATGAGTTTAACAATTATTGTTAATGGCGGGTATAAGTTTGATAATGTTATCATCGTTTGGGCAACCGTTGGATACATTTGCAATTTTTTACTTACAGCCAGTCGAAATTATAAGTGTTAATTCAATCAATCTCTTACTCAACGCCCGTTGTACAATGTATTTTGATATGAGGTTAAAGGGGTCAATACGGGATAAAGATAGAAATAAATTTAATATTTAAAAAGGCCATTTGGTGAACTGAACCGCTTGTTTAATTTTTGGCTTGATGACTTATAATAATTTTGCAATGCTACTAATGCCGTTAATCAACATTAAATAAATTCTTTTCTTGACTTTAATTAGTATCGAGCAACTTTAACTGAGAAGTTATTGATTGCTTAATTCTTATAGATTGTACACTTTCTCGCTGGAGAGATTTAAGACAGCTTGTCACAATTATCATAAATTATTTGTTTAATAGTAGATATGGTTAATATTGTTTATTTCTCAATCAGACTATTCTGAATCATCTTCATCATTTTCCTGTTATAACCTGTTGTTTATTTCCCATTTTTCTACGTTACCACCTCAGTAATTTGTATGAATTTTGTAATAACGTATAGCCCGAAATAAACAGTACTGAAACTAAGTTGGCGGTGTCTCTATGCGCGCGCTATCATACCAAAGTTAACTAGTTAACTGTCAAGTAAACCTTAACAAATAATGAGTAGGGCCTAATTGTTAAAAATGGTGTTAAGTACAGAGGAGAAAGTGTTTCTAGTAGAGCATTATTTTCGCTCATACGGAATCGGCCGACCGACGTAATGCTGCAAGTCGGCGATACGTGTGTGATCAATTCACACAACGGTTTAATAAATGTTCTCCCAGTAATGCATACATTTGGGGCATGGCTAAAAATTCCGTTTTCAAACGGGCATCACAAACCATCGATGAATTAAAGGATGCCGTTAGAGCCTTCTTCGAGGACCTGAGACAACCCTTATTCCATAACATGACGAGAAACTTGGAACATCGTTATGAAGTCTGTCTTGAGCGAGGAGGTGCACAGTTAGAACATGTAATAAAGTGTCAATAATATGTATTTTTTAAATAAATAAAATAATTACAAGTTCAGTACTGTTTATTTCGGGCTATACTGTATGTATCTATATCATAACTTTAATTAGTGATTTCATAAAATGACCACCATCGCAAAAAGAAATTGATTAAAACTGATTTTATGGTGAAACTTATAATGGGGTGAAACGAATCTAACGATTAAAATGTTGAATTTGAAGTTAAGAGAGTTCTATAGCTCATCTGAGGCGCCAAAAGTAAAAGTCATGAAGAAAAACTAATTTCATCAAAGATTCATCGAAAAACATGTAAAAACTAGCCCACATCATGTATGCTACCTAATTACATATAATCTAATCTAATAAGATGCAAATCTGACATAGTTACAAAAAAATTTACAAAATTGCAAAAATCCTAAATATGGGGCCTCCTACGTCCCCAGATTTATCCAAATCCTTTCATTTGTTATTAGAATCCATTCGTGCCGACTTACTGCTCGAAGGTCCATCTCCATTGCTATCCAGTCCATTTATGACATCCAACTGCGCATCTTCTTTTGCTCTCTTAGAATCCCTGAATTTCCCAATTGCTTCCAATCTGTAACCAGGTTGACGATATCCCATTGTCTTTTCATATCTTCAATCCACAATTTCCGGTAGCAACTCGTCATGTACAAATTTCATTAGTTTTTCTCAATTTTAAATTTCTTTATAATTATTTTACTCTCCTATTTTTTCAAGAATCTACTTGCTGATTTTGTATTCTAACGTTGCTATGGAAATGAATAAATCATAAATTTTAATGTGATGCACATAGAAAATTTATACAGGGTGTAGAATTGATCTACGCACCATAGGGATTTCAATGTTAAATTTTTAATATGCTTGTATTATCTCCCCTAATTATTTTAGAGCAAAAGTGTAAATATATTTCTTCTAGAGAAAAAATACTCTTTACAACCACATCATTACTTATTGTTTTATTTTTCATACAAGGGCGAAATATGGAAATTAGAAATGCAATTTTATCAAAATTAGATGGTGACTTTAAGCGATCGTTAGAATGTTGTTGACGTGATTCATGTATTGTCATTCGTTTTAATCGTATGATTTGGTTACGTATGTGCTGTTTTTGATTGGAAAGAATACTTGTGATCAATTTAGTCATAATTTGGACGCGGTCGAGCATTTGGTGCTGTTAATCTATTGTATTTTAATTGAAATTGAGCGCGGTAGTGAAATTCTTGGTGTATTTGGAATTCGGTTTATTCGCGGACTTCACCGCGTCGTTCACCAAGATGTGTGAAAATGTAGGTAGGTGACGTTATGGATCGAATATTTTTAATTTCCTCCAAAAATACATTGCAGGAAAACAATGTTCTTGCAAATTTTTATTATTTAAAGATGGGAACGAGGGGTGTGTCACTAAGTAATAAAACGTAGTACGCCTACTGTAATTTATTATTGTAAATTACTGATGCAATTTCGAGAAATTTCTGTAATTTTGGACCTATAATAAGTAGTTTTTGTAATTTTCGAATCACCGCCCGTAATTAATTTTTGTAATTTCAGGATTAAAATAAGTAATTTTTGTAAATCATAAGACTTTTAAAATGTGTGTGTGGGCATATAGTTTCAAAGGAAGTTGCAAATTCAGCAAATAACCTGTCTCAAATCAGAATTTTAGCAAAATGTTTTATACTCCTTTTTAATCAACGGTAAAATGAGCGAAACAGATTTTGGTCATTTGATCGCGTTTTATTTTACCATCATTTAGAGCAACACACTGAATCTGTAACAAAATATAAAAAGCTTGGAACACTGTTGCGGATGTGCGAGGTCTACCAAGCAATTTTTACCACGGAACTAACCTGTGGGAAATTGGGTACCCACGACAAAATTTGTTTCCGCTCATATGTGTCATCTAATTGTGCCCAGTAATTTCTTTAAAAACTTCATTTTAACGTTTTTTATGATTAATCGGAGTTCAATTTATTTTTATTCCCAGTGAGAAGGCAGAGTATTGATGATTGTTTTAAAATCACTTCTTTACTTTTGTTTACTTTAAGTTTGATTTCCATGTCTTCTCAAATACACCATATCGCGCTCGATGTTCTTAAGTAAATTTTTCTGTTCATCTGCAACATCTTCGTCTTCGATGACATTGTATACGATTATTTCCTAATATATCTAAAATATAATAAAAGTGTCTGCAATATCAGTAAACATGTACAACAGTATGAGCCACAAATTTGTGTTCTACCTTTTGTAGGCAAAAAAACTTATTAAGCGTTGGCATTGCTTAGAATTTTGTGCCTCACACATCGCAAACACCATAACATTACTACTGTTATGTGCGTATGTGCAATATCTTCACTGGCTTCAGGTATTGTTTGCAAATAGAGCAACATCCTTGAGGACATCTCCCTTGGCTTTCATGATTTGATTGTTTGATTTATCTCTTGATCAGAGGGAAGTTATGAACAATTGCGATAATGCTTTTATCCAAATGCAGGTCCAGAATTTTTCTCATTACCTACCAAAAGAAATCATGCTTCGCTATTGGGTACATTTTCTTTAAATACCACATATATGTTTGGAATTGGGTGTGAAATCTTTGGGTCTATATCACAACGGCCACTGATCATAACGGTCACCCCGGTTTTTGCTATTTCATAACGGCCACCTTGATCACAACGGCCACTAATATTATTTGATGATAATGTGAACAAGGTGGCCGTTATGATCAAATAGTATTAGGGGCCGTTGTGATCAAGGTGGCCGTTATGAAATAACAATAACCTATGGTGGCCGTTATGATCAGTAGCCGTTGTGATCAGGTCCCAAATCTTCAATCAATCTATATTTATTGTATTTATAAAAATATACAAGTATTTTTTAACTGTCGCGCTTACTATACAAACACTTCGAGTTTATCCACATTACTTAGCGAATTTTTTATTGAAACTTGGTACATTGGTTGGGTCGAGATTAAGTAATAAAATTGATTCACTTTTAGATCAAATGGTAGTGTGATAACGTCACATTTGACAGTTTTTATAACTTTCTGCTAATTCTTTCGATTTGTATTTTCGTACTATTTGTTGATCTTTTTCATTGTTAATTAACATTATTTGGTTGTTGTTCTTTTGTTAACGTGTTTTGTTTGTTTGGCCATACGGCAACGAGGATATTACCGTCAATTAAGCGAATTCGAGAGAGGTCGAATTATTGGTTTGTGCGAAGTTGGTTCTTCATTTGGGGAAATTGGTAACCGCGTAAATCGAAATCGGTATACTGTAATGCGAGTGTGTTCATTTTCAGAATTTCTTTCGTATATCAAAAGAATTTTCTCGTACGTTTTTAACATCATTCAAGTAAGGCTTCTCTGTCAATTATCAAACAGAACAAATTTTTAATTATGTAAATATGTATACAAATCCGACTACCTGGTTTTATGGTCCCTAAAAGTAGAAAAATTCTGGTTGATTTGAAGTGCAGAGATGACAGAGATTTATTTATATTTATTAGATTTTGATTTATGTAATAATATGTAATGTATCGTTTAACCATTATCATTTTTATTACAATTATGTAACTTATCCTTGCAGAAGTAACCTTCGTTTGACATCTTATTTATGCATTCATGTAAATAAGGGTCGTGCCAACTATTAGTGGATACAGATTGTGAGCTTCGTGGTTTGTGGGTGGCTTATTCCATTTCCTCAGATGCAAATGTGCTGACTACATAGCAGACTTAGTGGTTACTAAAAGAATTGCAAAATCTTTATATGGTATTTCATGTTCCATTAATGTAACACGATGATTATTTACTGAAATTTGTGTGAAGCGATTTTTTTCGTAACATTTACCTATTTCATTTATGTATGAGCCAATGAAGCTTGAAATTGGAGGTTGTTTTTGTGAAAATGTTTCGATAAAAATTTGAACGGAACCGGAAGGAAATTAAAGGATAACATGCCATAAATTTTTGGAAAATCTGCTTATGCAATATTAGTACTTTCTCCTGTGTTTATGTTTAACCTTCGTATCAGTAATTTAAAATTATTAAAGGACAAATTTCACCCATAATTTCATTAACATTTTAAATTTCGGCAGATAATGAATCGTTTTGTGAAATTTAAATAGATTACTTATCGTTATCATTTGTAGTGCACGTTATAAGATTTGAAACTCAAAAAACGTTTGGAAATTACCGGTTTTAGTTAGAAGTCAGTTTTATTATTCAGTCTAAGTCTACGAGTGACGTGGTTAGAAATGCAAACTCAGAATTAATTATAAAATCGCTCCGGGATGAATTTTCCCGAAAATTAAGATGGAAACTAATTTCTAACAATTGACAATTTCGTGCAATGGTCTAAGTAAGTAAAAACTGCATCAAACATAAAACGTTTTCCAAAATTAATGGAAGAGGAGTGAAAGTTCTCATAAACTTCTAAGCAGATGAAAAGTGCGCCATAATTTGAAAAACCAGTGAATATCATCCTGAAAACTGGTTTCTTACAGCACATTAAATTTTATGAAATTTACTGAAATTTTACTGTAGTATTATTCACTCTAGGGGTGGTCCCGATTGCGTCCTGCACTGCGACCTTCTGGTTTATTGTGCTCCCTGCTATTGTCTACCCTTCGAGAATACCTGTATCTTTAACAAAGTCCAGGATTTAAGTAGGGCGAATCTACGTTACTTCGCCTTGTGTAATCTTTTCATCCCCCCCCCCCCCCCAACCGACTGTTGCCCAGCCCATTTTTGTACAGGTGTTTGTTCAGACGTTCCTGTGACTATCTGTGTCGGAAGTTTTATGTTCGTCTTAGTTAACTTTAAGATGGACACTGCTAAGCACCCTTTTGGATTTTCTAGAAAGATTTTGGAATGGTTCTATTCTGGAATTTTCGACTGGTATCTGCAGTGCTCTTTTGTGAGTATTGCCTGAATTTCCTTTTTGCCTGTGTTATATGTAATCCCACAGGTCGGTTCGGATCCTATGAGTAACTAATAAGCAAAGAAAGTAAGAGCTTGATCACCAACCTTCTCGAAGTAAACCACGTAAGTGCTAAGGAGGAAACTAAATATGTCATGTGGTAAACTTCTATAAAATAACTCTCTACTGAAGGTGTTTGCTTTGTCCAAAGTGTTCAACAACTGCTGGCAGCTCTGTGTCAGTAACAGGTGTAGCATTCTGCTGCCGGCCCTGACAGTGGTGACTTTTGCTTTCGTTCCTGCTCATGGTAACATTATGAATTCTGAATGAAGACTGGAGAGTGGACATAGTCCGCACGCACGGAGAGCTCATATTCGTGGCTTTTGTGCTACCTCCTTCATTACAGTTGTAGCCATGTCCGATGAGGATTCGTTTGTGTAGCACCTCTACAAAATGGTATTCTTAAAAAGCTCATACGATGCATGTACTTCTTTAGCTTACAGTACCCAGAAAGGTTCTTTCTTGATAGACCTGTGCAAAAACGCGCCAAGTTGCGAAGTGGTCCTCTCCATCTTATGGATAGTCTAACATTAAGTTTCATCTAGCCTTGTGCTCGGTTTGGATATCTGAACACCTGTTTTGAGGCCAGTTCTGCTAACTCATCGGCTTTCTCATTTCCTTTCGTTACAGCATGCCGTGTTTAACCCATATGAGCTCAAGGGTGTTGCTGCTTGCTACTTGCTCTAGGTGTGGTGACATTACGAAATCAAACTCGGGGTAATTAGTAATTTGGAATGACCTAGGTCCTACAAGGTCACTGGTAACGTTATGAAAAAGCTTATCTTCAAAAGATCCACAAAGCATTATTTCCGTACGTTAAAGAAACCAAACACTAATAAATATGGATTTTATAGTGTCAATGTTGCAACGCTTGTACGACAAAAACATTTTCTAAAAAATTTTGCATATGTCCTAACTATACGTTTTTTCAAGATACCATATTTTGCTCAATTTAATGGTTACACTTTTATGAGGACGTTACATGTTTCAAAGTGCATGTCTGGATTTTGGTGTGGGTAGGGGACATATATGTACCTACTTTTTTCCCACTGTACTAGTCAATGATGACATTATCAAGGATGTAGGGTTTACCTGTTTGTGTCCGAAACGAGGTTGAACATTTTGGTTCAGAGCGCGTGTCTGTGGAGTTAATAATTCCTTTCAAGTTGTGTCAAAATGTTCACAAAGTACCTACTTCGTGGCTTTATATTACACAGCATAATTGTTGAATTACTAATCGACTCGGACACTCGTTGGACACCCTGTATATTAAAATTTTCCTTCGTGGTTTACCTCTCTATAAATCCCAAATTGTGAATGATGTTTGCTTTCTGTGCAGAACTGATCTTGGAGTTGTATTGAAATGTAAGGAATGTGAGAAATTTTGTGTGGTCATTATTGTTGTGACTTTTCAGCAACAGAATTAGCCATCACCTTCAGAAGTTGCTGAAAGTGCCCTAAAAGTGCACATCAAACCTTTTTATTTTCCTGCTCTGAAGCGACTTTAACAGTAGGTTTACCACCCATTATTAGATACGATCTTAAATGAGACAATACGAATGTGCTAATAGGGAAACAAGAGAAAACTTGTATTCCCAAAGTTATGAATTGGATTTAAATTTTGACAGATCATTTTCTATTTGACGAATTTAAATATAAGGGGCATTTTCTTATTGACCATGTTCCAATGAATTTATGATTTTATTAAAAGCAATTAATTAAAATCTCTCTTCTTATCTTCATTTCAAGTATTTGAATGTATCTTATTGCGTTTTTGGTACGAAATGAATAAGCTTCACAGAAAATTTTAATTAAACGAATTAATAATTGGGAAAATGTTCATCTCGCTTTAACTAGGTAAATTTATAAGATAAAAACGTTAAAACAACGCGGAAATAGTAAGTAAAAGCTCGTCTTCCACCCAAGAAAGTAGTTTAGTAACTAGAATTATCTTATCTGACTTATGACAAACTTTCTCCCTGTTTTGCATATTTTCATTGCCTTTGTTCCCTTCTTGTGTAAGATTCCAACTACCTCTTGGAGAGAATTTGATGTTTCTTTCTGGCGTGGAGATAAAATTTCAAATTCTTAACTCAAACCTCCCAATAGATTTACTTTGAGGTCAGCAAATTACGTTCTTGAACTGATGAAGTGTTTGTAATTCATCACATTTGTCTGAAAATCGCACTTTTTACATTGGCGTCTTTATGTCTACTATTACCGTGGCAAAAGAACGGATTTACTTTTAAGAGGATACTGTACGTAATCTTTTGTGCATCTGCCAGGACCCTTGGTAATCCTGACAGCTGAAACTTTTGTATTCATTCTAGATAACATTTTGTAGAGAATTGAATTTACGGAAAGTGCACTCACCATTTTCAGGCGATAATCAAAGCGTACAGATGTTTATTTAATCAATATCTAATTGTATCCACTAACTATATGAATGATAACATTCATTTCAAAGTGAACTAATCTTACTCGCCCCAAACAAATTTTATTTTAATTAATTTTATGTGCATACTTTACATAAGCTCTTCGATCGATAAAATTAATGCACGTGGGTTGATTAAATACCTTTACGGGGCATATCTTGCACCCGTTTTTTTAAGAGCTCATTAAAATACAATTTTGTCGTTGACTTCTAGGTGCGTAGGTATAACTTGAAATTATTTTCTATTTATACACATATGAGTGCATTTCACTCTACTATCTCATGTCCTTAAAAATGAAATTAAAACAATTTTGGGCAAATTTCCATGTTTTGAATTTTTCTCGAATTAGTAATTATGGAAATAAGATGCTTTAATACGGAAACTTCTGTTTAAATTAAGCAAAGTTAGAACTTTTTACAAAAATGGGGATTGAATTAAATTCATAATTTTGATCGGTACAAAATATATTTCAGCGTTTTCCCTTCCGGCTACGAGAACTTTTTTAAGTTATATGTAGATACAAATAATGAAATTGTTATACCTACTCCATGCTAGCAATAATGTTTCAATCCTACAATTAAAGCTTTACATGAATTATACAATAAATGATAACGTTTCAAACTTTCAAATATATGTAGGTAGGTACATATAACATTTAAAATATGATTCATTTCTGGATCTTCTCGTGTAGGTATATTTTTTAATTCTTCAACGTTTCGAAAACCACTTTCGTTTTCTTTTTCAAGATAATGACAATTGTCACCAATGAAATATGCCATCTAATTTTTAATTTTTTAATGTATTCATGCGTGCTCTACTGCGTGTCATGGGTCCGTTGGAGGTAGATGCTTGAAGATTTTGAACATTTATTGTAGTTGGTTGGTCTTTGGAATTCATATTAGTTGTAATTCTTTGTAAAGGTGTGTTTTGTTTCTTTATGACATATAACAGTGTATACATATAGAAAAATTCAGTTTCCAACTCAGGACCTCACTAGGTCTTAGCGCACTTTTCATAACGGCTACTCGATATGGACCTTGTTTATAGGGCCCACCGTGTTCATAATGCCCACCATCAGACATTGTTCACGACGGCCACTTTGTTCATAACGCCCACTTTTAAACTTTGTTTATAACGTCCACTCTGTTCATAATGCTCACCTTCGGATCGCGTTCAAAGTGAAAACGCCCATTTGATGTGATTATTTTGCCCACTGTTCATAAAGCCTACTTTATTTTAAATGTCACTGAAATGGTAGGCGTTAATAACATTATCATTTATTTTACTATTGCTACTGAAATTCAGTGAAGTATTGTGACACAAAAATAAGTACATTATAACACTTTTACTTGTGAAACTATACAAAGTGTGCAATTTTCCGCTTTTGTTTTAAATTGTTAGTTCTGTATTTAATAACAATTTTCACCTGAAAATTTTGTTAGTTGTCACTCCACTATTTTTCAGTTACATTATTTAATTTTTTGGGATATACCACTTTGGTTTGTTGTGCCATTGCTAGTTGCTACTGAAATTCAGTGTGTAATTTTAGATTTTAGACAGAAATGGGTACCTACTCTGCATTTATTCTAGCATAACATGTTTCTAGTTAACAAGTTGCTAGTTTTCTAGTCATTTAATTTCCTTTTTTATTCTCTGAAATTAATTTAGACTTGACATGGCTAAAATACTAAGCAAACGGGGTACCTATGTAAACTACAGAGTCCGCCAGAAAAATGTATACACACTTTAACAGATTATATCCGTAAATTTTTGTTGAACTTGGATCGGATTACGTCAACAATGTGTAGTATGATGTTTCATTAAAAGATGTCGTTACTCATATGGCTGTAGTACAGTGACTCTATTACAAACAGTGGCGACAAGCGATGTATCGATTTTTATTGGCCGTGGCATATTTTGCCTCTTAATGGCGGCGTGACTGTGTTTACCTTTGATCAGCGTGTAATTTTTATTTGAATTTGGCACGTTGCTAGGATACCACCGTTGAGTTCGTAGAAACACACTCAAAAGTGGCGCTTGCGCTTCCTATTCACGCACTTCATCCGCTTAGGGAATTTTAGTGTTACCAACCAATTTTGCTCCAGTCGGCAAGATCACAGGATGTCGGTACTATGTTAACTATAGGGGTTATAGGCTGTAGATGCAACAATGTAAAGAATACGATTGTAAAACAAAACGAAAAAAAAATGGCTGGTGGACGATTGACATTCGAGCAGCGAAAATGCATTCTGAAGTGGTTTATCAGCTTTGATAATGCCGTTGAAGTGCAGCGTCAGTGGAGGCGGGAGTTTCAAACAAACCCCCCAACCCGCTTATCAATTAAACGCATAGTTGACACGTTTGAGGAGCAAGGAACGATTTCTGATATTCACAAAGGAAGACTGCGTGCAGCTACAAGACATGAATCGTCGGCTCTCGTGTTGGAAAGTTTGTTGTTTCTCCACAGAAGTCTGCTACGCAATGTGCACGTGAAGTGGCGATTAGCAGTGCAAGTGTTCGACGAATTCTGAAAGCTGCTAAGTGGAACGTTTACATTATACGATTACTACACGCGATTAATGGAGACGATCCCGATCGTCGTATGCAATTTTGCGAATGGTATCAACAAATGGTAACTGAAGATCAACAATTTGTGACTGATGAGGCCGTTTTTAAACTTTATGGAACAGTGAATCGGCATAACTGCGTGTACTGGACACCGCAAAATCCATATGTTCATGTCCATAAGGCGGTCAATCTACTTGGGGTTCATGTGTGGTGTGGGCTATCATCTAGGGGATTAGTAGGGCTCTTTTTCTTTGATGATATTGTCACTGGAGAAATTTACCTGGAATTGTTACGCTCATCAATTTTGCCAGGTGTACGTGCGCTTTATGGAGTTGATGAAGGGGTCTTCTACCAACAGGACGAGGCGCCACCACACTACCATCTAGCCGTACGAGCTTCCTTGAATGACAATTTTCAGGGACTCCTATGGAGTCATATGGACTTTTACTTGTGGGGAACTGTGAAAGATCAAGTCTATCGACATAAGCTACGCACGCTGGAGGAACTTCGGCAGAAGATTACAGCGGCATGTGCTGCGATCTCCATTGAAACATTGATTAAAGTAGTTGCGACGACCGTTCGTCGCGCGGTTACGTTATGTGTCTTGTTGCCAACGGCCAACATTTTGAACATTTAAAGTAACCATGTGCGGAATTGAAGGCAGTACAACATGTGTGATCAGTATTTAAATGTAAAATAAACACATAAGTAATACTTTTCGTTCCTTAAAATGTGCAGGTAGGGATATATTTTTCTGACGGCCTCTGTATTAACGCGAAAAAAGGTAAAGCACCTTGTAGTGTAGGTACACCTTTTAGTGATCACACTAGTATATAGCACTACAAACCTTACATTCTATTGATTTTCTAACTGCGATGAATTTCAGTAACATTTGCAAAATAAATTAAGTTGTTATTAATCGCAATCCCAAAAAATTAATTAACTGAAAGATTACCGGTACAGGCAATCGTAATGTAAATGGGGAGATAAGGTGGAATTTATCATTAGGTATATACAGAGTTAATAGAGATGAACAAACTTGTATTTTAATTTTTCCCATCACACTGTATATTGATTTTTTTATCTTACATTGTGTTAATTCGGTAAATAGTTAGGGTCCTAAGCTCATTTCACTGCCAAGGGTGAATAAAAATTGCTCTAAAATGTTGCAAAATTCAAATTATATCTAAAACTGGAAACAAAGGTGTGCTGGTGTGTTATAGTAACCGATCCAAATTTTATCAATAGATTTTAAAAATATGGCGAGTTTAATGTTTCATATTTATCTTTCCTCGGAAATATTATAATAATAACTCAAACCAGCTTCAAATGTGCCCCTAATGTACAATGCGCCCGCCACCCTGAATACCATTAAAACGACATGCAAATTAAGTTCCAGTTCATTATTTGTTTATGTCTTCCGATTTATCAGTATTAATTTCGACCACTGGAAATAACATACTTACGCTTACAAATATCAATGTGGATCTGGATGTAGTAATAACCTCAGAATTTGATGCACTCAACGTCTCAACCCCTATGTTAGGAACGTAATTCTATTGTGATTACTTTTACAAACGTCGAATATGATCCTTCGTATGCGGTCCTCACTAAAGACAAGGTACATAATTGCCATTCCTGTAAGCTAAGATTAATTATTAAGTTAGAATGTGGTTTTTTAAAGATATCGTATTTTATTCTGCTTTGTACTCAGCGAGAAAACGGAATATGTAAGGATTGACAAAGTTCGTGAGGGATAAGGAAGGATTGGAGGAGTAAGCATTTCTCTTGCTGTTGTTGACTTTCATTAGGTCATTAGAACATTTTTGTAGCTGAAGGTTGAGCAGGACTCTAGATGATTTGAAAGCGTAATTCTAATAAAAGGAATTGAGAAAATCGATGCCACGGCCGGAAATGAAGAAAGTTATCACCGACACGAAACTCCTTTGGCATGACCAATACTGCCCCTCCATCCCTCTGTTCGATCACTAACCGCCGCATCACATCATTCAATTCTCTTTCGTTGGAATTGCAATTGAAAAACTTGCTCATTCTTTCAGACCGAATAAAGGTTTGTCAACGGAACTTACGAAATACAGTTGCCCATTTTCACTCTTTGAACGCTCTCAAAGTAAACGGATTAGAGAGTGTAAGCTTCGGATAAGCGCCCCACTGTACTAGTTGTGTGATTATGCGTGAAAAAGACCAGATCTGCGCTAAATGCACAAGGCTAACTAACCTACCTATAAAAGAGAATTTGAACAGAAAAAATGATACACGTTCTAGGAGCTATGCAAGTACATTGCACTACATCTAATGTATCATCCATTTTCCAAAGAGAACGTATGGTCGTGGAACACTTATCGATGACCGAATGACATTCGATTAATTCCATTCGTTTTTATTGTTTCCCCATACTGATGCAGAAACAAAAAATTACTTATCACTTACACTTTAAGTCCATTTCAGATGGGGACTACAGAGTGTACCTACTTTCTTCGGTCGATATAATAAATAAAAGTTGAAGATGGTTTTTGCGAGGCGAAACGTCGACTTCAACATCTGTAGACGCCACCATGTTTATAAAGCCTCGGGGAGTAGGTACTTACCTTTTATGTTTCCATAGCCCTTCAAATAAATATAAAAATAAAATTAAAAGCTAGTTTCAAAAATTAAAATGTTCGGAACTAATTGAAACTTCCGCCATGAAATTGAGTTAGGGTAACAACATTTTTAGTTAAGAAGGTATATTGTATCGTCTTTTTTGTAGATATTATGCTTGGGCTTCAATTGGCAGAATTGGTTTTTGATATATCCATTTTTCATCACCAGTTGGAACGTTGTTGACACCTTTTTTTCCTGTTGCATGGCAAATAATTTCACAATTGTCTATTCGCTCTTCGTTGTCGCTTCAATTTCCTTCCTTGAAGACCTTTCCCAAGCACTTCAAACGATCGAAAATGAAAGTATGAACACAATTTAAAGCTTCTGCATGTGGTTTTTGAGTTTTACATGTGCCCAATTCTTGATCCTCGAATGTTTTTGACTATGCAAAACACTTTCGTCATCTAAATCAAAACCATTCTGCGTAATTTTCAAAACACTTTCAAAACTGCACGGTTTATTTCTATGTCATAGTCGCTCATTATTTCGGATAAATCAGGAAGCTTTTAATGAAACTTCATCTTCGCCTTTTAAAAAAATGTAGCCATATTTTGAACGTAAATGAAAAATAATTTTAGTTACTTATTTTGTAGTGAAAAGGCGGGCTGAAATCTTTTTCACAAATGTCATATCTTAAAATAAGGAACTCCGTGATGAAAGCAGAATCTCGAATTCGGAGTAATTTTCGTGATTGATTATTTTCGTCATTACTTTTTAGGGTTATATTATCACAAGATGTGGCGATCTAAACTAATTTTAAAACTGCAAATAAATAAAAAGGCAGCAATTTGGAGCAATTATTATGGCAGTGTGGATACATAAAGCGCGAAGTTTTGTGTATGCCTTAACAATATTGAGTATGTTCGCTATTTTTTGCGAGTTTTGTAATTACCTTAATCAATCTCAAGGAATGGAGGGTAAGGGCGAACTTTGAATTTTTCTAGGTTAAGCATCATTGAGGTGGATGATTAATAATACTTATAACTGAAGCATTTTAGTAATGTAATATTTATTCAGTTTTATTTATATATATTTGACTGACGGTGTAATATGTCCACTGACAAGGACTACAGGACCACAAAACTAACCCTGCTATACTGCGTCTTGTTTACTTTTCCGTCTTCAGAATTCCATTAGCTTTGAGACTACCCTTCGTGATACTTTCTTAAAGTACTCCAGATTTCTTCTGAAATTGTACTCTAAGGAATAGAATTTTTGTTGGTTTATATATATCCCCGCTTTCCGACTTTTACTTCCTATTTGATCATGAAATTTTTTGCCATTCGTGTAAATGTTCCATTTGAAAACTTTTATTTTAGCAATATTCCTTTGTGTATAATTTAAATTCTGATAAAAGAAGGCCAATGTTTATCCTTTACCAATTTCATTCCATTTTCATTATTTCACCCTCTTTAGTATAATCGAATTGTTACTCTGTTGGTGAGAGTAGAAAATGTAAGGATAAACAGAAGATTTACATTCCGTTTTTGAGTCCTTATGTGTATTCAAATCCGTCATCCTGGCAGCCTAAAACATAATTCAACGCTTGGAAATTTAAGCACTAAGTCAGCACTAAACGAAATACACGGCTGTAGTAATAGCGGAATGAACTAAAAAGATAGTAGGAAAATTCAAAATCATTCCAATACTGTTTACCTATAGCTAGATTTTTCAGATTACAAAATCGATTTTCTGTTATATTGTAAGGTAGGTACTATAATCACTGGGTTTCTTAAAAAAGTTTTTGGGTTTGAAACACAACTTGGGAAAGTTTTTTCAATAAGTTTCTGGATGCGATATGCCTTAAAGTCATAAAGCCGATGGATTGTAACGTCTTTTAAAATTCGCTAATGAGGTTAATTGCTCTTTTTTTAGCGGGAGCTTTGTGATTTATCTCATCATTTTTTCATTTTTGTATGCATTATTCATAATTTATTACAAATTTATGTTTTGATGTGGCTCTAAGATTATTTAATTATTTTAATATTAGCGTTGTTGCTTTCCGCTACATTAAACATTTATGACTCATAGATAAGTGTGTACTCTTCTGTGCATTTAAACATTGAAAGCTAATTAATATCTACCATAATAAATTCTGGAAAATCAAATAAGACAAAATAAATCTTCTCGTGACTGGAGGCCTATTTTATGTTCAGCTAGATAAGTATTTATATAATGTATATATTAGATACGGAGAATTGGAAACTGTAATTATGAAAAAGGTCATACAAGAACATACGTATTTTAGTTTTTAAACGGTCAGGCAATTAGTTACTGACGCTATAACAGAGTTAAAATTAACTTAAGTAATTTTAGGTTCTTTTATTTACTTTTTAGAAGGTAATCCGCCTAGAAATTTACGTCAAGCGAAATTTAGAATCGCAAGGAGGGTTAGAGTTTTCCTCCCGCGTCAAAGTGGATGTTGAAGGAAATTGTGTTAAGAAAATATGACGTTTAAATATTTTTGATACAATTTCGATCAAATCTTTTGCCATTTCTGTTGCGATCTATAATAGGTGTGTACCGGTAGTTTAATCTTAAATTTCCTTCTGAACATTTTCCACTGAAAACCGAAATCTTTTACAATACATTGGATTAATCCAAGTTACACCTAGAACGTATAATTAAAACTGAAAATGTTTCTTACGTACATACTTTTTAATTTACACTTCTCAAATTTCAATTTACTGAAATCCAAAACTCCTATTTTAGAATTTCTATAGCATAGAATTCGCATCGGTAACCAATAAAATTATCGACCTCATTTGTTAAATATGTGTCGTGTCTTGTAAAGAGATGGTCAAGATTTTATTCGCATTTATCTTCAATTTTCATCTCAGCGGTTAGAGAGAAGGTGACTTTAAAATATTTATGGGTTCACAGTATTTGCCGTAGGACGTTGTCAGGTGAATTGAATTAGTTATTATACCTAATTTACCGTGGACCGTGTCAATGTTGAAAAAGTCACCGTTTCGCCCACTTTCGTAAGGTAGGTACTTCATTAGGGTAAGAAAAACAAAAATAAATATAAAAACAACAATAAAAACAAAAATATAAAGTTTTTTATATATTTTTTTAAATAAAAATAAAATAAAATTGGCGAATTTTAGAGCACGAACAATGTTTTCGAGGTCATCATAGCTCCAAGTCAGCTGTTGCAGAGCATTCTCTTCAAAACGGCCACAATATTCTCTTTCAAGAAGCCAAGTCTTACTAAAGTAATTTTATTCAGAGTGGTGGACATAGAAGGTTGGTTAAATTAGGCAAAAGTTGTGCTTTCCTCAGATTACAACTGTGGAAAATTCTAAAAACTTTCCGAATTATTCTAGAAAAACTGAAAATATCGATTTTTTAATTCGTTCAATATCTACGTTATTCTTTATCCGATTGTTTTGAAATTTTTCAAAATTGTATGGTTGATTAATCTCAATCAAATGGTTTTGACAGATTTTTTAAGCGTTCTAGATCCAAATAATGGTAGTTTACTTTTTTTCTTATGGGCGTCATCTTAAATTTTCGGATCATGGAATAGAGAAAAAATCTCCATTCAAAACTGTAACATTGATCGCTTTCTTGTAGAAAAGATCTTCGTTTCGTAATAATATCTAGACAAAAAAACAATATCTAAATCAAAGTTACCATGAAAAAACAATTGATTTCTATTTTGATAAATCCCAACAAAAATTTGTCAATTAAGATATCACTCGTATAAATAGTGATCTATTGATTATGAAATTATGATTAATTTGAAAATTAGTTAAATTAAGTGAAACTAATCGTATTAAGATGTACCTATACAAATAAGGAAAGGCAAGATATGTACGTCCGAAATGGTCGGAATTCAGATTCGGCATGTAGCCCTTTACCCATAAACGCGGCATGGCATCCAAAAGTTTTAGTCGAATCGCCAGAAATTATATTTGGGAGTTTGCCTTAGGAAGGCTTATCATAAGGATCAATCCGAAATCATTTGACTCCAGGAGTTTCCGATGTATACTAAGCCTGTAACAAGAGATTGTTTTAAGTAGGTACCTAACAAGTATTAATAATTTGATTGCTAGCATACCTACCATTTAAACGGTCTTCCGTTATTGTTGATCGACTATCGATTTTATTTCATATTGATATGGTAAAAGTTACCTGTAGAGTGTAAATCTATCGATCGCATGTCCGTCTCCACAATATTTGCGGGATGCAGAACTATGAGGAGAAAAGCAGGTTTTTGTTCTCCGAATCTAGCTTGCAATCTACATAGAGACCATTTATAATGATCATCTGAAATATTTATTTATTGAATTCAATGAATGGAAACAAAACTCAGATCAATGAACAATAAATTAGTCGCCACTTTGTGGTAGGTACATAAAGAACACACTTTTACCGGAACTTTTTGGAACATTATGGAGGAAGAATGCTCGTCGGAATTGAGAATTGTCATTTTGGAAATGAGAATGGGAACTGTGAAATGTCAAATTGAGTGTAACATAACATGATTTGCTGCGAAACACGGTTGCTACAATATGATTCTTGTTCGAGAATGGTAAATGGCAAATCTTTGCCAGAAAATGCTTCAGAAAATCTGTTCGTTGACTACTTTGGGCAGTTATGTTTCAATGTTACGAGATTTTCTGTCACTGAGATTGAAAGGCATGCTGGAAGAACATGAATTGGGAAACTCGTGGTTTAAACAGGATGGGATTACAGCGTACGCAGTTCGAAATTCTATGACTGATCCGTTAATCCGTTAATATTATTATTGTTAATGAGCAGGTCTTCTAAATTACCTTACCACACCATTCAACTAAATGAAGTTTTAATTAATTATTTAACTTAAGTGAATTTTAAAGCTAAAGATTCATAACGAATTAAGCTGATTCTAATTTGGACGCTTTAAATGAATTTGAATAGCGGACAACAATGTTAAAGAGAGACGTTCCACAATGAGATAAGTTTAGGAATGAAAACTTTTTCTTTTAATACAAATTTTCTTCACAAAGTATTCATTTATAAATGTTTCATAACGAATTTTGAATTAAATCTACTGTCATTGTGGCAATTATTTTATGCGTAATTTTAAACCACATTAAAGATGGTCCTTGACTATATGTAGAACATTTTCGAGCAAATTTTGTAAAGTTTAAATTTGCCTTGAAACTGAAAGTAATTTGCACGTATTTCTGAAACCACGTTCTATAACTAGAGATTAACCAACGGAAGAAGTATCACATTAAGAACATTTATTATAAAAACTTGCTAATGTGGAAGAATTTTCTAGTAGGACTAAGCAGCTGTGTGTTTTTGACTGTTAAATATCAAGAGGAGTTTCATAACAAAGGAATTTTTAAGGCTTCGCGGGATCATTAACTTACCACAAAGAAATTTTAAATAAGGTAAATGTTGAGTTACCTTTGAGGTACCTATGTACTTGGGGTACTAAAACGCAATTTTGCTATTTTGCTATTTCAAATCATGTGATCGATGGTGCACTGTATCAGAGTGAAATTCGGACTCCTCACTTTATGTTTTAAAAATTCCGATTTTCAGTAAGCGAACTGTATTTTTCAGTAGCGGCGCGGACGGGTGGCAAGTAGCTTTTTGCCAACCATGCGCACAAAAATAGCGCAGATAAGACCCCGAAATTGACGGCCAAAATGAAAAAATTGAAAGATTATTCAAAGATCGGAAAAAGTGCAGGGTTGGTATATAAATGTCATGTTATATTTTACTTTCTTTAATTGTCCAACATCTTGTTATGTAGGATGACATTTTAAAATCTTATTAATAAAGTCTTCAAGCTTAAAATATGACAATAGGAGTGTGTGAAAAACTGTTAGAAGGATTGATCTCAGACTGAAATTATCCAACCATGTTCTTAATGTAGCTGCCATAATAATTGTTGCTTTAAATTTCGAGCTTACATTCTCTGATAAGAAACCTCGGCAAGGTCGAAGAATTTATTCCGATGACTCAGAAAAGACGATTATGAGTACAAGTATTTAACAAACAATATTTTGAAGTTATTGACTCCATTTTGGCGGATATGCAGTGACGCTGCGCATCTTTATAGGAACTGAATTCCATTTTCAGTGTTTTAACTGGAATAGAATTTTCTAAATTTGTTGAAGTTGAAATGCAAAATGGACAGATTAGCTGCAGAGTGTCTAGATGATTTTAATGGAGATGAGCTGCTGTAAAAAAATGAAAAACTTTAAGCATCGAGCAACGAGGCTTTTGAAATCCAATACATCCATTGAAACTTGCTATCCTCTTGATTTACTGAAACTTATTCACAAATTTAAATTGAAACCAGTTCACTTCAATTTCGACATTGCCATGTGCTTTTTTCTAACTATTCCTGCCATTACTGCTTCCGCAGAAGACAGTTTTAGCGAACTTAAAAAATATTTAAGAGGGACTACTGATCAGAGAAGGCTTTCGGATCTAGCTATATTATCGATTGAGCACGATATTGCGAAGAATGCGGACTTCAATCACATCATTATTCATTGACGAATTTGTTACTTTAAAAAGTCCTAAAATTCCTTTAGCTGACGTTATAATCATAGTAATTTTGTTGATTGTAGCGAAATAGCATGATTTTTCAATTATATTTGAACGCCTACTTTAAGGGTTACTTAATTAAAAAACTATTTACTTTTTCTACTACATATTTAGGTGTCCAATGAACGAATTTCATCCATTTTAGCCTATCACCATGGTTGTTTGTGACCAAGACATGTGAAAATTGTTATTTATAAACCAGGCACGTTATTAAAATAATTATGTAAACGAACTGTGCCCAAAAAGTGTATTTTATTCGTTTTTGGTGATCACATGGATTTTGACGAAAATCGTTATTTATGCAGAATTTTCGTGGAAAAACGCATTGCATCGATGCTCTATAAGCGAATTTCGTCCATTATCGGCTATCACATGGTTTTTGATCAAGATTTGTCAAAATAAGTGTGGTAATACTGAGGATCCTTCTATATTCCGTTGTATTGGTTTATTTTAACTGATTTGTTATGATTTTGACAAATACCTAGACATGAATCCATGTCCACTGCAAAAACCTAGTGACCGTTCATTTATTAACCAAAAAGACAATAAAAAACTACACTGATCTTAAATACATACATAAATGTAACAAATTTCGAAATACATATTTTCGAGAATCGCCCCATATTGTGATTATTGCAATAGCCTGGTATTTATTAAAAATGCTATAACTCGAGGAAACTTATAACATCATAGGGGTTAATGGTTGTCTTTTATAAAGCAACCCATTTTTAATACATCAAAAGAAATATAAAATAGTATTTGAACACAATTTTTAAATATTCTTAATTTAACTGTATCATATGCAAAAAGAAAAAATTGGTTGACACCAGTGTGGGTGCACCTTGAAGGTGACGACGAACCAAAAGTTGCCCTGCTACGAAGCCGACCGAAATCAGTCACTCCCGGCGCATGACGTCATTTCGAGACGAAATATAGCGCGAATTCTCAGAACGTAATAGGTTTGATGCAAATTGCGATTGTGATTTTCGCGGACGACGCTAAACGCAATATAATAAACTCGCATGTTTGAAAACAAGTGCTGCAGTTTTCGTTTCGAAATGACGTCACAGATGCGCAATAGCATACCGTTGTGTGTTTACCGTGGTTGACACCCAAATTCTTATGCAGTTCTCGATCTGCTATTTAAGCACAAATTAAGACAATTAATTGCATCAGCGTCAGATTATTTTTTTAAAATATAGGTAATACATGTTTATTCAAAAGGTCCTGAGAGATTGGACAATTTATGATATTTTTTGTGTCAAAATTTTCTAGTGAGGCAACCAAACAATTGCTATCTATCAAAATTGAAAAAAGTGGCCTTACTGCTTCTCAGATATAAATGAAGAATGGCACTAATTCTTCCTTCCGATTTGACTTCAATTGATGAGTACGAAAGAGATTAAAAAGTAATTAGAATTACAAGATTATAGAAGTGTACTCTTTATAAATTCAATTGAACATATATTGATGTCGAGCAGAACTACGAATAGGGTTGAATTACGCAAAAATACCAAATTAGAACGAGCAATATTGTAGGAGAAGTAAATATCAATTTACACACACGTAAATACAGCTAGAAAGCTGTAATAGTAGATAATAATCAAATTTCTCATTCATGTTAATATGAGATAAATTAATATCACCCATACATTTCAGATAGATTTTGTAAAATACAGCAAATTTGTTTGTTCTTCCGCTTATTTCTAAAAACCCAACTGGAAAGTTTCTTGTTGTAATAAATTGAACAATTAATTATTTTGGTAGAATCCGTTTAGGTGAATGACTCATCAGTCATCATCATCCATCAAGTGATGAATTCACTAAAGAGCTCTTATAAAGTTAGTTAGCGGGAGTAAAATTTTAATAGTATTTATCTTATTATTACAGATATGACTATGAGGTACTGCTGCAAAATTCTACGTTTTGCTTGGTTCCACGTGGACGTCGTCTGGGTTCATACCGTTTTCTGGAAGCATTACAAGCTGGATGTATTCCCGTTCTGCTCTCTAATGGATGGGCACTTCCATTTGCGCAAGTAATAGATTGGAGTAAAGCCGTTGTTTGGGCAGATGAACGCTTGTTACTTCAGGTGAATACAAAATTTTTATTTTAATTTTAATTGTTAGTGTTTGTAGGTTCCAAATACTGTACGTTCCATTTCTCCTACCAACATTTTGGAATTACGTCAACAAACCCAGATATTATGGGAGAAATACTTTTCTTCGATAGAAAAAATTGTTTTTACTACATTAGAAGTAAGTATAAAATTGTGAGTAACATATTGGTAAGTACTATTTGAGACGATTTGTGCATATATTTGGAATCATTTCTAGTCATTGGTTTTGTAGATTGAGTTTAGCGCATTGTAATATTGAATTTGTAAATGTTACATTTTTCAGTAATTTAAATATAACGTATTAACGGCAGGGGATTGCTAAGGTCGCCCTTTTTAATGTTTAATTGTTACCGTTTTTATAATAAGTAGGTGCTACTGTATATATCTTTTGATACAAAATGACCCAATCCTTCTAATGCAATTGGTCCATAAAAATATATTCATGAACTGTTCTTAGGTCAAGGTACGCATAGGGTAATACCAATTAAAACCAGTGTATATAAGCGAATGCACATTCGCAGATAGTGTAATAATTTGTGCGAACTCAGAAACTCGCTTGCAGGAACATCTGAACTGATGGTACAAAGATAATGCAGATAGGTTAAGAACACAAAAAATAGACATCAAATTAAACCAAGAGAAAATCGAACAAATGGATTCATATAAATACTTCATAAAAGAAATAAGCAAAAAGATAAAAATGATAATACGCAGAACAATTTTATAGGTATACAGAAGCGAAAGGTGGATATAAACAAACATGATAAGAGCAGATTTCAAACCATCGACATAAAATATCTGAGAAGAGTGAGAGGAGTAGTGGAATTGACAGAATTTGAAACAAAAGCAAAAAGGAAGAACTAGGAGTGGATCATTATATCAGCTACGATGGTTCGGACATCTAAAAAGGATGGAGGACAGCAGACTGGTAAAGTAAATATGACAAGCAAAGGTACAAAGAGCTAAAGGAAGGGGAACCGCGATAAAAATATGGAACGAGATGGCACGCGCTGCGCGCTGGAGAGAAGAATGGAGAGACGTTGGAAACAGTGAGCAAAAAATAAGAAAGAATGGGCTAAATTGGTATATAGTATAAGTGTAAACATTAAAACCTGACACCTTTATGGCTAGAAAGGTAATGATTATATATGTAAAGGTGAGTCAAAAAAGAATACAAATATTTTAGGAGGTGATAGAACTTTAAAAAATAATGTCTGTTTGTTATATAAACTAGTGTCCGAAATTCTGAAATACAGAAGATATAGCCACTCAACGATAGAAGAGAAAAACCTGTTTTTTTCCCTCAATTTTCAGCGGAACACACTATCAACTTCAAGTTTTCAAGAGTATTTTACCACTTGATTTAATAGTAAAGCCAAGGAAGGATTAATTGTTGAAGTGGTAGTTTGAGGGGTGGATTGTGCATTCTTTCCCCTAATTGTTTTATTTTTATCTTTAGAATAGTCGTTCATGGAAAACATCTTCCATAGTTTTCCCCACAAAAAAGGCATTTTTGAATAATTTGGTTTTTAAAATGAGACTGGACATGAAATAATTTTTTAACGAGACGATGACTAAACCTTTGCATTGAGCAAGGACAGTAATTTGAACATTTGTTATAGTTTTCAGTTATTAACTGTTTAAATATAACTTTTTATGTATGTATTTGATTATTTTATGATCAACGACTCTTTTATAATCCTGAGAAGAATTGTACAGTTTCTTGGAAAGTCGCATTGTGAGAAAAAGTTATATAATTCTGGAAAGGTTGGAATTCTCAGGAAAGTAGTACAATCTCTAGGAAAGTCTCATTCTGCAAGCTTTATAATTCAGAGAAGAATCTTATAATTTCCAATAATTCTGAGAAAAGGTTACATAATTCCAGGGAAAGGTTGGATTTCTTAGAAAAGTAGTACAATTTTTAAGAAAGTCTCATTTCGCTAATAAGCTTTATAATTCTGAAGAAGGTTGGAATTCTCAGAAAAGCAATACAATGTCTAGGAAAGTCTCATTCCGAGAAAAAGCATATAATTCCGAGAAAAATCCTACAATTTCTAAGAATGTCTGAAAAATTGAATTTCTTAAAAAAATAGTACAATTTTTAAGAAAGTCTCATTTCGCGAATAACCTTTATAATTCTGGGAAAAATCGTACAATTTCTAGGAAGTCTTCTTTCTACAAAAATTTTGATGTTACGTTAATACAATAGGTACCTTTACACTTACGCTCTTTTCTGCGCGATTGGAGCGCCCCGTTCCAGTCTTCCGCGAAAGCGTGCTAGTGTAAATGCGTATAATCGCACGGTTCCAAAACGCGTTCAAACCCGCAAATCGCCCGCGATTGTCGTGCAGTTAAAAATTTTTGTTGAATTATATTTTCGCGTGGTTATTTTGCGCAGTTTTTGCATTTTGCAAAAGTTGATAAATTCTATCTTCATCTGGATTATAATTTATTAATAGCCTTCGGACCCGTATGCACTTAAAAAGATTAAGATGTATGCATTTTATTAGAACCTAACAAAAAATTAAAACTAATAGAATTTATTTATGCCTATTATTCCTAAATAAAATAATAACAATCAGGTAGATGGTATTGCCACATTTGTTGTTGAAAAAATTTGATTTAAGTAGGAAACAAATAACCACCTTCCGCGTTCAGGTAATAAAACACTCGTTAAAACTGTTGAAAGTTTCAACGTTCCACGAGCCACGATTATCACGCGGGAAACTGGACACTTTTCGATTTACATTAACACTTATCATCTGACGTTCCACGACACAGGCTAAAACCGCGCGATAGGACGTTGCAATTTTTAGGGAAAAATATTTAAGACTCTTGACTGCGCGCAAATTCGCGTGATTGGAACGGGGCGCTCCAATCGCGCAGGAAAGAGTGTAAGTGTAAAGGTACCTAATGTCTCATTGTACAGTGCCATTTTCATAATAAATAATAATTATTATTATTACAGGCTACTCAACCCTGAGAGGGTTATGGCCTCATCCATAAGGGATGTTTCATCTGTACTATATAATTTTAAACTATTGTATGCGGGATAATAGTCCATAGTTCTTTCCCTATCTCTACACACACACAATTCTGTGGTCGGCAGTCAAAAGGTTGTAAGTCAGTTAAACCATATTTTACAGGAGAATATTTTAAACTTTAGACAACCTTCATAAATCACGCGAATGAAGGAGGTTGATAATTTTTATACCACTAGGTTGTAAAAACATTGCCCACTTTAACTAATATAAAATTTAATTGACAACATTGCGCATAAATTAATAAACTATAACTTAAGCCCTTATGATTTTATAAACTCAAACAATCTAGAGACTGTCAAAATGGTATTAGTGTAGTTATGCCATTTTGTTGTTTCTGAAACCCAACAATGTAGGCTGGTAAAACGGTATAAGTGCAGTTATGAGATTTTGTCATAACTTAAAACCGCTGTAGTAGGTACCTTCTAATGTCTGCAAATTTTGTGCATTTTCACTTCCAGAATAATAGGTATCGACATACTCTAATATGTTATTTTGACATGTACACTTTGATCTCCCTCTGTATTTTTGTTGCTGTGGCTTCCATTGCGTTATTTTTTTGCTTGTTTTTGCATCCTCGCTACTCATAACGTGGCCAAGCCACTGTGCTTGTACAAATTTTATGATATCCTCTCCTTGCATGGCCTCTATCAGTTCCAAGTTCATTCTTCTTCTATATTGTCCATCCTCAATATTTCTGGATCCCACAATTCGTTTATGATTCTTCTTTCATATCGTCATAATTCCTCTTCATCTGTCTTTCTAAATGACCATGTCTGCATGGCGTACGTTACTACTAGAATTTTATAGATTTTCATCTTGGTTTTTATGCTCAACTGTGTATTATTGAACAGATATATTTGTATGTATAGAAACATCTGCTTCCTTTTTCAATTCTTTCTTTAATTCGTCTGCTTTGGGATTGCTGTTCCTGACCCTACATAGGCTACATAGTTGAATGTGTTAACTCCTTCAAAAATATATGGGGAACAATACGAAATCTCAGAAATCAATGTAGTACACATCATCATACGAAGATTTCAAAAAAAGTTTTGCCGTGAAAAATTTTACGGCGATCCGAATAGTAGTTTGTCCGTAATTAAATTATTAAGTTGCCCTAAAATTGGCGAGAGCCGATCACATGCCGAACGTTTCCGAGTTTCCCGATGGCACAGTGACGTCACAACCCATACAGGACCTGTTGATTCTGGCTTGCGGAGTTGTTTTTTTACGATTTTCAACTGTTTTCACGGAATATAAACACTAGGCGAGTGGTTTTTTTTAATTACATAATTTGTTGGTGAATTGAAAACAAAAGGACACTTGAATATCTTGCACACAAAACTATTTCTGTGGCCATATATAAGTGGTCGATTTACAGACCGGATCAACGCCGCCGGTTAATACAAAATCATTATTAATTATTTCTTGTGTTTATCATCATCATATGTATTCGGTTTTATCACTTTAAGAACATAAGTCGGTATGCCTAAAAATTAGAAAAATAAGTTCACCGATTTCTTAATGCTGTTTTATCACAGAATGTAGATGCTGTTTACTAGGTCAGGTTAAGGAAAGAAAAGTTGTTTTGAACTTCAACAAAACAATTCTTGTGTTTGGTATACCTCGGAACTGGAAATTTACAGATAATTTGCTTAATATCAAACCTTATAAATGCCACAAACCACGTTCTTACTCGTTTTTATTGTTTGAAGGGTATAAGACGATAAATACGATAACACAGTCAATAATTATATTTTATTACCATTTTCTTCTAAAACGTAAGTACAAGAAATAAAAAACACACGGTGTAATGAGAAACGTATTAACCAAACCGACGCAATGTTTACGTTTAGCTACGCCGGTCCCAGAACCTCGAGAAATTTATAAAAGTTCCCCAATGGTATTTTGGGAGACATATTTTAATCGTAGTTTAGAGCGTTAATTACTTTATTACGTTATCAAACAATAAATTATGTTCCACTGGACATTATGATGAGCAAGAAAGGTTAGGACGGGTGTCTCCCGGTCACGATTTCTCACTACCCAAAGAAATATACTTGACATTAAATAACATCCTTTAAAACCAACAATATAATTGTTTATAAAATGGTAAAATACAACGAAAAACTACATAAATACAAGATAAAAACGACTAAAAACACTGGTCTCCATATGCTCCGTACATTGCCGTGTGGGACGTGACGTCACAGGACCTTAGGGCATCGTCGGAAACGTTCGGGCTGTGCTCGGGTCCAGCTGATAACGAAGCGACTTTAAAGCGCTATTGCTAAGGAACGGCTGGTCGTAGACGACTATTTCTTGGGGGGAAATGATTCATTATGATTCCTCTATGAGAAAAAATGGTTTCCAAAAAATCGTATTTTTCCCCATTCCCCTATTCATAAATTTTCCGTTTGTTCTTGGTTTTTGCTAAGTTTTAGGTATTTAGTTTTCTATTAGACCTCTTTTGCTTCTGCTAATAATCACCATGTCAGTAATTAAAGTGTATTGTATATAATTGCAATTTCTCTTATTGCTTCTGCTCCCAGAGGCTATGGTACCTGCATATTATGCTTTTCTAATCGCATTGCCGACATAGTTTTGTAACTGCACGTAATAGTGTCTACTAGAGACTGTGCGTTCTTTTAAGTAACGTTTATGCGCCTTACGTTTTAAGTATGGCAAAGATTTACGTTTAGATTTATACAATATTTGTGGTGTAGGGATATTGAATAGTTTTGATGCATTTTGAATCAATAAATCAAATTTTAAGTTGACATCATTTACATCAATTATTACATTCCAATTAATGTTATGCGCATCTATATCCATGTTCCGATAGTCTCTAATGTACTTAACCAAGTTTACTTTTACATCAACGATGTTTTATAGAGTAGCAGTGATCAACATATGATCAGTGATATCCCCTAGCTAGATCAACTGTATCGGAACTTATAAGTTTAGGAGTGGGAGTCTTGCTAACACAAAGGTAATGAATTAATTTTGCAGTATTTTTGATTATTCTAGCAGGCGTGTTGACAACTTGATGCAAATTATAACTATGTAAGTATCTATATAGGTACTAAATTTTTAAAATCGGAATCCTTTATCAATCATAACTCAAGACACCCAAATCCAGCACAAGGCTAGGTGGAACTTGATGTTAAATTGTCGTCATACAAGAGAGGCCTTCAGAGGACCATCTCGTAGCATGGCGCGCTTTTGCACAGGGCTACCAAGAAAGAACCTGCATCTACTTGTGGGCATACTTTCTGGGCACTGTAAACTTTGTGAGTGTCCCGCACTTGTCCAACTGTAACGATCCATGTTGGGGGATATCGTGATCCGACATGGTTACGATTAGAGCCTCTTTCCATTCCAGTATCCTCAGGTTCATTTCACGTGTAGGATGGCTTGAGTGACGTTGTAGACTTGGCGACTCTAGTCAGGGAAGTAGTACAAAGGGGCCGAATACGAGGCCTAGGCACACGTGGACTATACCCATCCTTCTATCGTAATGCTTAATAAAAGTTTTGAACAATTTATTATCTGAGTTTACTTTATAGACTGGAACGGTTCTTAGTTTAAAAACGACCCTCATAGTTCACTCTATGGTCTTTAAACAAGATTACCTTTTTTGAAAACTATTAAATCCTTAAACAATATTAGTTGTGATTTGATTTGTTGCACATCTACACAATTTGCGCATTTTTGTAAGTCATTCTTTCTAACCTATGTAACAGTTGATGCAATATATTCATCCACAATTTTGTATACCGATTTATATAGGCATAAGTATATATGTTAGAATAATGATTGACTATATTTTGTATTGCATTACAGATAATTAGAGAACGACTTCCAAAGCAAACTCCAAGGGATGGCACTGTATGGAACAATTCTCCAGGAGCGTTGCTAACTCTACCCCAATTTTCTGATTCCCCTCTGCAATTTCCATTTACGGTGGAAGAAAGCTTGGACCAGTTTACTGCAGTGATTTACTGCCAATTAGGTTCTTTGGTTGTTCCTTCGTCTCCTCTTTATCGTCTTATTACCAGTGTGGCACGTAGCAAATATATTGCTAGAGTAAGTATTTTGCGTATGATCACATTTCTGTTACTTATACTGTTTTCCATAGATAATTATTGTTTGGTCTAATGATAAGAGCCCTCCTCCAAAAGGACGCTGGCCATCTCTTCCTAGTCGTATACCATTAAATGTACTACAATTTTCGTCCGATCCTACTAAACCAAGTATTTCGCAAAGATTTTATCCTCATCCATTAATTGAAACATCGGGAGTGTTGTCATTAGATGAAGATACTGTTTTGACAACCGATGAGGTGGACTTTGCATTTAAGGTGTGGATGCAATTTCCTGATCGGATAGTTGGATACCCCGCTAGATCTCATTATTGGGATGATGCGAAAGGTTCCTGGGGTTACACTTCAAAGTGGACTAACGATTATTCTATAGTTTTAACCGGTGCAGCATTTTATCATCGTTATTATAATATTTTATATACGGAATGGCTTAGTCCTTTACTACATAAGACAGTGGAGCAAAGTCAAAATTGTGAAGACATTTTAATGAATTTCCTAGTTAGCCATGTAACTCGTAGGCCTCCTATTAAGGTAACCCAAAGAAAACAGTACAAAGAACAACCCCCTAATGGCGGACGATCACCATGGAATGATCCAGATCATTTCATTCAAAGACAGACTTGCCTTAATACATTTGCGGCTGTATTCGGTTACATGCCTTTACTCCGATCCAATTTACGTTTAGATCCAGTGCTTTTTAAAGATCCCGTATCTAATTTGCGGAAAAAATATCGTCAAATTGAACTGATAGGTAGTTAGTTTTTATTATAATTGTTTGGCAATTTTTAAACGATTTTAATAGGAAATTTTAAATTATATTAAGTAATAACGAAAATGCTCATTTCAAATTATTTCAGTATTTCGTCTTATAAAGAAACGTCAAGTTTCTCAATTAAGGCAGCTTTCTATTTTTGTTGTCTTTTAAAAAACGAATCTATGCGAAATACAGATACAGTGATGGAAGTTTATGGTTTTTTAGTGATTATAGTATTTAATGTAAAATATTTTATACACGAAATTATAAAGAGCAGCTAGTAAACTGTGAGATTGGCTGCTATATTGCCTATTATCTAAAGAATAATCATGTATTAATAATAAAATAAATATTAGATAATAAAGCCAAAGTTTTTTATAAACATTGAAGTATTCTCATTCCATGTAGTCAATTTTTAATGTAGTGCGTGAATATCATTGCTGAATTTGTAGTTCCTTAATGGCATTATTAATTTTTTGTACTTAATGCTGGCAAAAGTGCCATAAAAGCAATAATATTTTGTTAATCATGACAATGCCATAGGTTTGTTCTTTGCGTGATATTGTTGACCAATCTAAATTGTAGATGTGGGTCTTGGAAACAGTGTAACCAATAGTCATTTTATATTTTATCGACACATTTGTTATTTTTTGTTTTAATTTTATTTGTATGAAGAAAGGATATTTCCCTATTTTTATGATTGTTACATCTATAAAAATCGTATATATAAATATATATATTTCATAATTGTAAATATATTTTTTAATTGCAACAGTACTAATAAAAAGTGATTGTTATTTGTTTGTCAATTCATGTAAATGTCATAGTACTGTGCTTGTATATTTTCTCCTATGTTATATTTTCGTACATATGTGTACTTTACTTAAACTTTTGTACAATTTTGTAAACATTTGCATACGTAAAATCGTTGTAAACAATACAAGTATATATATATATCCATAAAAATATTGAAAATTAAATCGAGTTTTTATTTTTACTGTATAGTATTATCATACTAAATAGCGTTAAAGAAAATTCTCTATATCGGTGCCATACTCGTACTAAATAGCAGTTGGTGTTTATTCACATGAATCACATAATATCCATAAACATTTGATAGTAAACGATCACAGAATGTATTATATTTCTGTAGATTGCATTTTTTAGAAAGAAAACCCAAATAGCACAAAGAAAAAGTAGCCTAAATAGTACTAAAATTAAAATTTTAAGATCTTGCAACTTAGTGCATTTTTTAAAAATTTAAAAAGCTATTTTAGTTTTGTCCATAGGTCTGTCTGTCTGTCTATTTGTCTGAACCTAGTTCTACAGTTATCTAGAGACATTTTTGTTGATAGTCTGCGTGTTGAATGTATCCCAGACGATTTTTAAATCTATGTCTAAAAGGGGTCTCTCCCATAAATTACTTCATGAAGTACTGTTTTGACAAGTATTCATGTAGGTCAACCCAGCAACTTTATATTTTGCGACTGACTGCGGTGTTGGATCCCTTGTTAACCTTATTTGCTATTACCAACAGTAACACATTATTAAGAAATAATACATATAGTATCCAAATTGGGATACATTTAAAATTTTAGTGGTATTACTTGTTTTTATTGCAATTATTAAATCTTTTTGAAGAAAATGAATTATGGATAAAGTTTGGATAGATGATAAATTACATAGAGTAGTAAATGTATCCTTAAATAGCCGAGACAAAAGAAAGAGTGTAATATGATTAACATAAAAGACATGGGAAGAAACATCACAGAGGAAAAGAGAATCATGGACATTTTCAAGATAAATGAAGAGAAAAACTAACATTGTGAAACACAATATCAAATGTTCCAGGATGAACACTGGCAAGAATTATGGAACCAATAATAAATCAGAGAATGGATTGAAGATGCAAAACACTCGATGTGGATTTTGGAGTGAAGACCTAATGCGTCATAGACCTTGGAAAGGCTTTTGATCGTATAAGAATTGTATCATATGGAAAACGTTAGCAGATATAACCATAGAAACACTTGAGTGCAAAATTTTATACCAAAAAGTAACAACAATCAACAGGTATAATAATAATTACTTTCGACTTTCGATTGTTATTCTATTTCAAAAATCCTAAGACGTACTTCTACTAACACATTACAGATTAACTGGCTTAAATTCTTAACAAATCGAAAGGATTGGTGATTGGTCTTGGTCTTTACATCTTTTATGACATTTCAGTATAGAGGGTGTCCTGTAACTCGATCGCCATAGTTTAAGAGCATATTCTTTGACAATTTTAAGTCTACGTGCTTTATATACTTTTGTCCAAAACTCAATTCTTCACAACATCGTGTATGTACCATCTACTATGTGATATGCTGGTTGCCTAAGTCACAATATCTAAGGGGCATTACTAAAGTCAAAGCGTTGAGAGACTGTACCTACACTGTACAGTACCATTGATTAAAAAGTAAGGTATTTATTCAATGACAGTACCTACACTTGTTCCATAGCAGCACAATAAAATGCTTGACTTTGTTACACGAAATCTGAATTTTCATTGAAGATGAAGGAGTGGTCGAACATTCCCTTGGAAGGTGAATCCTTTAAGAAGGCAATAACGCCGACTTTTTTATAAATCTTTGAAAAGAATGTTTTTTAAGAAGAAACATCAAAGACTGACGTAATGCGTAATGCCATATTTTAAAAAATAGAAAAGAAGAACATTAATGTGTTGGGAGGCAGCGTTTGTGTTAGCAATACAAAATTTCTTAATAAATAAAGCATTATACTAGGTACTTTACTTTATTGGTTAAGTTAAGTCTTAAACTATGGCCATCTAGACACGTGACACCCTGTATGAAAAAGTAATTACGAAGTAGAGTAGTTTCGAAATCTCGTGGCACTCGTAATGCGCGGGGGCATTTATTTAAACGCGATACTACGATACTAATATGAAGTTCTATAAATAATTAAACCTATATTTATTTACTCTACATGTTTAGGATGGCATTTTACCCGTGCCTACTTTTCGAAATTGTTTCAAAACCCGCCGCGTACCTATATGTTAAACAAAATAGAAAATAGGAGAATACTTATAAAGTATATGATATTTAATTAATTAAAGATAAAAACTAGATTTTTATAATATTCAAAAAAACAAACGACCAGAGTTAAACTTTTAAGGTCGTCATGACGTGTAGGTACAAAATAATAGATACCACTTTTAAATTTACCTTTACCTACTGGTGGCCCCAGGCTTATCAGATCTGATAAACTTTCCTGCCCGCCAGAATTAGTATAAATAGCTCCACATTTGTAAACAGGTCTTCAGTTGTGCACTAGTGATGAATGTATTAGTATCAATACACATTCAAAGTGTTAAATATTTGTGTGGCTTTGGTGTTTTTTAGTAGGTTTGAGTAGTACATTTTATATTTACTATACATTCTGGAATAAAATTTCTACGTCTATAATGCAAGGACTAGGTGGCATTTTTAGTGACTGTTTTTGGAAGCTTATTTAGCTTGTTATTGTTATGTATTTTGAAGTTGAAATCAAAAATTACCAATTGATATGCAAACGAACTCATAAGAAGCACACCTACTCCTTGCAATGTATTACCGGCTATATCTGTACAAAATCTTTTTCGGTATAGCAATCAAACTTATTAAATAGTATATAATTAGACATTTATTTCTGAAAAATTTTGGACCATTAGAAATGATGACAAAGTATTAAAACGTAATAACTGTTAAATGTTATGAAAAGGTACAAGTTTCTGTATTTCTTAAGGGAAACGTTAGGTGATCACTGATCAAATTCTTTAAGATCAGATGCCTGAAGTAAAAAATCAAGAAAATATTTTCAATCGATATTGAAACATTAGTGAAATAAACAGCTTCAAGTTTGGGTATATATCCAATATTTTTAATGTAGGTAATTGGTTTATTACTTCCAAAATTCGGGTTGATGATTGATACATACTTTTGAGTGTCTCAAACAATAGATTTAGCAGATTATTCCAAAATGTAGTTTTTTCTGATGATGGAAGTTTTTCTCTGTGTGCCTTACATAATAATGTGACTTTTTTAGTAAGTAGGTAAAAAATGGTCACTATGAAAAACGATTGTATAAAAAAACAATCTCTTACAGTACACAATAGATAGGTAAATGATAGAATGTTCCACAAATATTACTAATTATTATTAGAGATTCGCCTTTACGAATAGAAAACTGAACAATTCAGAATCTTTGACAATCGAAACGTTCCTTGAATGCAAGACATTTAACTCGAAACATAACTTTTGAAGATTATAAAGTCACAAAACACATTTGATTGATACATGAAAATAAAATATGTTTAATGGTAGATTTAAATTCTGTCGCTATTTCTTATTGTAATTTTTTAAAATAGCATTAAATAAGGAAATATATTAAGTAAATCGAATAAAGTGGCTCTAATACACTTGACCCATGATACAATATCATGCACTTAACCCATCATCTTCATCTGATACGATGTTTTAATTATATTGACTTGTGTATGTGTAGGTACTTTGCATTTGAAGCTGAGCGATTTTCATGGGTGTTCTTAAAATAGTCTCATCACATGTCATTTGGGACACCCAAAAAACCCCCAAAAATTTGGGTTAGTTATTTAAAAAAAATTCGCGCATAAGTAATGCATCCCTTAGGATGGTTAGGATATCACTAATTCATTGGATAATTTAAATTTATTTTATATACGCTTCTACGGAAATGATTGCTAAAACAATTCAAAAAGTGGCCCAAGTAACCCCATGTTCGGTACCCACATTGTTTTGCCGATTACATCCCTATTTGATTTGGTGTTCCAAAGAAAGAAAGCGCATTTGGTTATTATTCAATCATGTCATGAGCTTGTCTTTCACGTGAATTCTTCAAAAAAGTCTCTCAACATATTATTGTTATGCTTGCGCAATAAAACACTGCAATGCCCTTTATTGTACTTATGTACTTTGTACTTTATGTACAAAAAACTTTACTAATAACACGATTGAAGAAATACGAATTTAAAAATAATATTTATTTTTTATTTATTTATTTTTATTTCATGTGTTGTAAATACAAAAACTCTTTAAGTACTTACAATCGTCAAAGAAAAGTTATTCACAAATTACGAAAAAAAATATGTACCTATATACAATTGTAAGTAGGCACATTTCTAAATATAGTACCTATATACCTATACAAAAGCAAAATTTGTTTTACCTTAAAAGACCATCCATATTGTGGTTAAAATATTCTTCAAATTTGTAGAACGCATTCTGTACAAAGAACCTTTTTAGCTTAGATTTTAATAATATTTAGATCTAATAACTTTATTGAGTAGGGAAGATGATTAAAAAATTTTTGTGCAATAACGTTTGGACCAATCTGACACTTTGTTAATCTGCAGAAAGGTATCCTAAGAGAAAATTTATTTCTAAGGTCATTTTATGGATTTCTGATTGAACTGCGTATTCATTTATATTGGATTTTATGTAACAAATACAGGCAAGAATAAATAAACAAGATAACGAAGGATCTTTAAATCAATAAAGACTTGACGGCAGTCGTCACTATAGCCCATTTTAGCCACAACACGAATTGCACGTCGCTGAAGCTTAAAAACATCTTTTGCTTTAGGCGAATGACCCCACGATGCATAGGACAGTATGCTATGGCATAATGCATAGTATGCATGTAGCATGACTTTGTTTGATACATTATTTGACAACCTGCGCAGTACAAATAGGTTTTTACTAATTTTACTGTTGTCATTGACGTGCGCACTGAAGGACAGTTTGTCATCTAACTGAACACCGAGAAACTTAACGCTTTCGGGATTAACAATATTGTGTTGCTTCAAGGTCAGCATAAGTTGTGAGGTTTTAGATGCGTTCATAGCCAATTCATTTTGAATACACCAGTTATTTATTACTTACAGGCAGTGTACCGATTGTTGCATCACAGAATCAATATTTTTACCATCTAACAGAAGTGTAGCATCATCAGCGTAGAGTATGCAACTGTAGCGGTCTGTAAGAGACCATGGCATGTCGTTTAGATTAAGAAAAGAAGCGGCCCAAGTACACTGCCTTGGGGTACACCTCTTGTTATTAAGATTTTATTTGAATACGTATTGTTTATGCGTACACATTGCCATCTTTGAGAAAGGTAAGATTTAATTAGCAGCAGACTGAGTTTATCAAAATTGTATGATTTAAGTTTTGCAAGTAATGTCGCGTGTGAGACACAATCAAAAGCGCGGGTTAATAGACTATAATTCGTTTTTATAATAAAAAAATCACGAGTTCATTGATATTAAATGAAATAAGATGTTAAGGTGAAAATTTTATTCAAATACATAGGTACATAATAAATGATTAGGTACATTTTGATGATCATAATGATGTAATAAAATTAATGTGAACTTCCTTCTGTTGTTTGCTAAAACATTTTTGTATTGAGAAAAATTTCTTCCAACATCGCATGATACAATTGGACTTTTAGATATTCTATTTCTATACCTACTACTTAAATAATCTTCTATATCTATAGCGTCTCGATTTTGCAACACCTTATTAACAAAGTTTAACTGAAAGAATAGGTACAGCGTTTTTATTTAAAACTTCACTTAATTTATTTATAAATTGTTTCTTGTGATGTTTATGTAACTTGGAAGAAACGCATTCTACAACTTCAATACTATCGTTTAGTGAGAGCCCACTATTTTCCAATTGTAAAATAGATTGAAGATTCAGAAATAGGTACATACATCTAAAGATTCTAAAGTGAGATCTGATATAAAATTTGCAATTGCAACATACCTTTGCTCGACTTTTGTTGTTTCATATCTGGTGTAACCCAAATATTGTTACCGGCTGCCTCCTTTCGCAACTTTTCTAAAATGGTGAGATACAGGGCGTAGAATTGACCAATGCACCACAGGGATTTCAATGTAAAAATCTTAATATTCGATTACTTGCTTTCCTAATTATTTTAGGCAAAAAGTCTATTTAACTTTTTGGCGGAGACAAATATTCTGAATCGACTGATTTACTTATTTTTACTTTGAATTTTTCAGAAAATAAATGTTTAGGCAAATAAAAATTTCCACTGCCTCAAAAATTTAATCGTCTACGACTCGTGCGATTTATAAATTGCCATCGATACACTCAAAAAAATTTTCGGATAGAATCGACGCGACGCCTCGGGATATTATAAGTGATAATTTCAAACAGTTATGCAGTCCATTCGTAAGTCATTTTTTACAGTAATACCTGCGTAATCGAACCTGTCTGATGCAATCAAATAATGATAAAAAATATGTAATAATAAGTAAAAGAAAGCCAAGTGCAGGTGCTAATTGACAGTGATCATGATCAGTGATCACTAATGCTATAATAAACAATAATTTAAAGCTGGCATTAAGTTGGCTTGGCAACAAGTTAGCCGGCAATGAGTTGGCTTAGCAAAGAGTTAACCGGCAATGAGTTGGCATGGCAATGACATGGCGGTAGTGAGTTGGCGTCCGTGAGCTGGCGGCAATGAAGTGCCCTAGACCCCAATCTAACACATGCGTTAATGGAGAATACGAAAGGGAAAGTAAAAGAGAACATGGAACGACGAAGTTAGGGAGCGGTGGAAAAGGAGAAGTATAGAATGAAAAGGAATTAAAGAGCAAACCCAAGATAAAAACGATGGAAGGGAAAATGCAGAAAACTATGTTGTTGTGTTCAGCTTTTTCGGTTTGTCAGCTTTGATTTTTTGGATCTTTCTCAGGAATCTGTGTGGACACACTATTCTTAATACTAGTGACCATGCACGAGAATGAAACTTACAAATAGGTACATAAAACATATACAAACAAAAATAAACCTTATCAGTCTTATCACACAATATTTACACAGAATACGCAGTAAAGTTAGAACACAACAGTAGATACACTTCTTAGTGGAGTCCATTTTTCACGAAGGGGGGAATTGATATAGGTATGTAAGTAAAATACGCACAACCTTCCCCTTAAATTAGTTTAATAAGGTGGCGACGGAAGTCATACAATTAAACGATGAAGTTGGTGATCAATAAGCGACATGTTTCGGAATTATCTAATTCCATTATCAAGCTTAAAATTCGAAGGTTATAAATAAGTTACAAGATCTTGTACCGAATTTGTAGTCAGTAACTTTTTCCATAATTTTACTTCATTTTTCATCTGTTTTAATCATGGCCCTTCAGGCATATCATGGGGTATCTACTGAGAGCCCCTTTAGTGTATAATACAAATTAATTGTTTGCAACGTCCATTTGTTTCGCTCGTTGTAATATTGTAATTTAAGTGTCTCCCCTCAGCTATACTTTAACCAATAATGTTAATATTTCGTCAACTGTAATTATAAGGAATGCTGTAACTTATTTATAACCTTCGAATTTTAAGCTTGATAATGGAATTAGCTAATTCCGAAACATGTCGCTTATTGATCACCAACTTCATCGTTTAATTGTATGACTTCCGTCGCCACCTTATTAAACTAATTTAAGGGGAAGGTTGTGCGTATTTTACTTACATACCTATAGTAGATACACTATCAGAGCTACTAACGCATGTGCTACACTGGTCCTTACTTATTCCTCCTTTGAAATAATAAACTGGACCAATACAGATTTAGAACAAGTAAGTACAGAGAAACATAGGTACGTATGTATGTACCTACATTTAACAGGACATCTGTTAATTCTACATATTTAACGAAGCAACTTCTAACATGTGATTTATTGGAGACAAGAACGAAAATGAAATTTTTCCACTTTGTCTGCTAGATGGTATTAGTACACGTCTGTTGAGTAAATCTACTGTCCATTTAACCCCGTCCTATTCTACATTAAATTATTCTTAGAGTTTTGTATGAATAACAAATGAAATATTTATCCACATCTATTGAAGTGCCCCCTGGCTTTCCCAACGATCCGCTCATGTAGTCGCTGTTCCTTTCCGCTCTTTCCGAGTAGGGGAAAATCTATCTGCGAACGAAGGGTTAGTTTTGTGTATATTATTGGTTAGTTTCGTGAAACATTGTGGCAAATGTGGGAGTTGATCGAGTTTGTAGTATACTATGAAAGTATGCTCGTTTATATTGAGTACTATAATGCACTGGAATTCTTAAACATTGCTGTTTATTTTGGTGTAGTAGGGGCAGTTTATTTTTTAATGCTTATAAGGGAGCTTTATTAATTGTACACTCTTTTCTTTGCTCCAATTCGATGAATTTTTTATTGTAAGAATTAATTGTTAATTTCACTTACATGTCAGTTTACAAAAAAGAGATGGTCAAGTCGTACGCGCTGACAAGTATTTTGAAAGCCATAACAAAGCAACAATAATGGTCCAAGGGGTTGGTTTTAATGAAAGGAGCACCGGAGGTGACGGCCAGGTTTTCATTCTATAACCAGATTGTGTAAGTATTGTTTCTTCTATTCTATAGAGTGTAATATCTAGTTATGCTTGTTATTTTGCATTGTTCCATAATGAGAGACGAATTATGGCATAAAACGTGGTGTCGTTTGTAAAATTTCATCCCCACAACGCACCACATTTTCGCGAGTCCTTCTTCAAATCTTGAGTTGGGTAGGCGACACTTCTGGGATTTCCTGGTTGAGTCCTTAAAGTATTTTTCTAGGGGCAACTATTTCCTTGTTCTACTGTAAGTTTAGTCGAATTAAGCACCATTCATCTTCAGTTATGGGTTGTCCAACATTCTTCAAAATACATAATTACATTTTGGTACCTTTTTATGGTTTCATATGGCACCATATTTCTTCCAATTGTACCAATAAACCATGACAATCCATGGGTGTTTGATATCATTCCTGCCACATACCATATCTTTAAGTTCACTTGATACAAACTGTGTCCCATTGTCCGAAATTATGGTTTTGCGGAATGCCATTGTTGTGACTTCAGTCAGGAATTGTGAGTAAGAATTCACACATACGAACTAGTATGGATGGTTCAGTTGCTTAGAGGTGCTTTTCAAACTATTTAGGATTTGCTTTTACCATTTGCACGCTTCATATTGTGACACCATTTCTACGATTTCTTTGTCCATTTTTAACGCCAGTATATAAGGAAGCAGTATATTTATACAATTCCTATATATTTTATTTGATTTTGTATGATTGGTTTTTGAGTTTTATCTAAATAAAAATAAAGTGCGCATATTCCGTCATTTTTAATAGCACCAATTGCACGTTAAAGTGACAAGATTCTTGAAAATTTATGCCACGCACAATTCTTGGATGTTTGGGGAACGAATGATCAATGTTTTTTTAAAACGACTTATTTTTTGGTATTTCACTAAGAAGAATTCACAAAAGTCGACCGTTGGTGATCTAGATCATTATTAAGTAAGTAAGTATACTTTTTGGGTTGATCTTGCCGATGTCTAAACAGATATTACACATCCTTTAATCCTTTGTTGGGGTTGACCTTTGCAGATAATGTAATTCTTCAAAGGTTTGGTTAATAATTCTTTCCCATTCACCGTAAATAATAAATAAATTTTAAAAATCAATAGTAAAGAGTGCACAGTAAAATTTAATATAGGGTCCATGAAGATAGCACTTGCAAATGAGACACAACAACGTTTTTCATGCATCACGTTTGTGCCTCATGAGTCATGACCAACTTTCGCCACTCTCACCGTAACACATTTTTATTTTAATTAGTATGGTGCCAACTTCCGGCTAGCACACAAAAAATAATGTTTAGCATAATCCATCGTTTGTGCCTCATATTTTACAATCGTCATCCCCACCCAAATAAAGATATACCTATTTTTGTTTTAGTAACTGGCTTCCACTTCTGGAGAGAATCCAAAAATTTGAAAGGAAATCATTTTTAACGTTTCCCTTTGTTTGTGCTTCGTTTGTGTCTGTTTGTACTCCATTTCCACCATTGTCGCTCCCACCATAATAAAAATATTTTTGATTGTAATAATAAAAACAAGTACCTTATTCCACTAATTTTGTATTTTAAATTCAATCCAACACGTTTAGACACGAAGTGTCGTTATCAAGAATAACAAATTACATAAGAGTAGGTATATTAATAATAGTTTTTCCAGATTTATAATTTCTTTAGCCCTTGGTGATTTTTGGATGATGTGGAAGAAATAATTCAGCTAATATGTGGGTCAGGTATTTATATAAATATTTACCAAGTTTATTATTACAAATTAATTAATTAACGTTTCGCCCATGATTCTGGGTTTATTCATTATTACAAAAATCTGTAACAAAATATGAAACATTAATGTGGGTATAATGAACTGCTTGTGGTTCTTGTTGAAAGGGCATAAATTATTATCTATGTATGTACTTTTTTTATATTAGATTAACACCATAGTGAAACGTAAATAACCCAAATTTGGGAATAAACACTTACGCAATTCCATTTTTATTGCTCAAAAATATCATGTACAATTAGGCAAAGACGAATGAGTGCTAAAAAATATGTTTCTTGTTCTTTCAGTGCTGAACGGAAGTTTTCTGGCGCGCTAATAATTTGAATGAAAACATCTCCATTAAAGTTGAGCGGCAGGAGTTGCATATAAAGCACAAACAGGAACAAACGAAGGGTTGCGCTAAACGACAGGCATCATCATAAATTAAACAGCAATTTTATAATATAACACCTTATAATAATCAACAGGCAAATAAAATTGTAAGTAGCAGATAAATAATTTGGTGGAAAAAGGTTGCTCTTATGATGTGCTTCAGTTACCTTACTATAAAAATAAAAGGTTCCAATTGATTGGTGATAGCCAACTATTGCGATTCTCACATCAAATTTTAAACCAGAGACCAAGTAAGTTTTAGGTAATATCTTTTATATATTAATTTGGCATAAGATTTTAGACAGCGTGACTGTATGAGTGGACAAAAAGTTACCGATTTAAAAGAACGATTATTGTTTCACGATCATTATCCAATAAGCGAAAAGGTGATTGCTTCTACTAATTGGCTCTAACGATTGGACTTATGTAATATGTAAGTATTTTTTATGTATGTTATTATCATATTGAATTATTCAGAAGAAGTGCCTATTTATTTTATATACAGGGTGTCCGGGACAAGTTCCTATAAAATTTATCCCTACAGGCCTTCCCTGCGGAGTTATGTGCCCATGAAGGACGCCCCTGGGTAATCCTTTTTTATTAAATAACTTTCAGAGAACTCAATATAATTTCATAAAAATTTTATATGATGGGCACTAGTAAGAACCACTTAAAATGGTGTCTATGAAGCATATTTAGGTTTTCTAGTTTATCAGGGGCGGGCTGAGTTTTACACATCGGTGCTCAAATTTTTAACACCCTGTATGATAAAGACTTTAAAGAAATGAATCTGGGTAGCTTCAACCTTAGGCTCAAAAAAATGTAGGTACTCTTGTTTATTTTCGATAAAATGAACCGTTTTCGAGATAAAGAATAATAAGCGAATTCATGTTACTTATGATTTATGAATTACTTATGAATGAATGTTAACTTTTATTAGAGAAAACATGAATTCGTTTATTATTCTTTATCTCGAAAACTGTTCATTTTATCGACAATACAGATTCATTTTTTTAAAGTCTATCATACAGGGTGTTAAAAATTTGAGCATCAATATGTAAAGCTTAGCCCGCCCCTGATCTCCGCAGAGCAGGCCTGTAGGGAAAAATGTTATAGGAACTTGTCATCTTATTTTTCCATGCTCTGTCTGAATCGGAGAGATTTCCCACTTTTTCCCGGACACCCTGTATACTTACCTACTTGAAGTATGAGTTATTTTACGAAAATAAATCAATCGATTAATTTTGGTATAATTAGATAAGAAATAAGCTTTATAAGTGATATAAACTAACGAAGATTTCATCAACCAAGACATGACTATAATCCATTTATGCCTGAATTTTTATTTTTCCAATTTGAGGAAAAACAACGAAAACTTTGTGCTGTTCCTGTTTCATAATATGTATTTACAAAATAAGACACTTCTGTCTGTAGTAAAGTCCACTAAATTGTTTTACATATATGTACACGTATACACCTAACACCGTACTGAACGTATAGTTTTCTTCTCTTTTGGCACGATAATTAGCTTCACCGACTCGCGGGAAGCAATTGCAACGATGAAAAAATTTCCAAAAATAAAAAAAAAATTCACTTTTGTCGACGTTTCAGAGCATTGGCATCCATTTTCCGTAAAAAAATTTGGTGTCTGTGGGTGTGTGTGTGTGGTTGTCGCCACGATAACCTATAAGAACGGATTAAAATATTGACTTCAAATTTTCGGGATAGATTTCTTGTCGAAATGTGAAGGTTAAGTTCGTTAGTCAGCCATATTGCATGAAAAGGGCCAAAGGGCCAAACTGTAGTTTCGTTAATATTTGTTGTAGAAGGTCGGGGAAAAAAAATGTGGAGAACTATCAATCGTATAAAAAGTTATCGACAACTTTTTTTCGTACTGCAGCCCTTAAATGATGTAAATTGTAAATGTCGGTAAATTGGGAAAAAAGTTTATACAGCTAAAATGTAAAGTCTTTGGTATACACGAATAATCCAGAAACCCGCGACGACTTAAAAACCAAAATCAAACGAGTGCTCCACGACATTCAGCCCAAATTGTTGGACATCGAGACCTTTAGTACCTAGCAGAAGAGGAGTTTCTATTGACTTCAATGGGGTAACATCGGTGAAGCTCCTCTTCACGTCTTCGGCTTACGTGCAGCGAATTTAACTTAACGTCCCTTTGGGTCGCGAATTTTTTAGTTAAAAATGTGTATATGATCTTGGATTTCTTTAGTTGTAAAACACCCTTCTAAGTGGATTAAGTTTGTTTAGTGTAAATAGATCAATAAATCAAAATTGTTAAAAGCATAAATGACCCACGTTCATCCATCTGTATTCTGTAGGGTGTTTTGTTTAGGTGATATAATAGGTAACCTTTTGTTATAAATCCTTTACCTATGCAAAATTTGCATCTATTCTACATAAGGCTTTTACGAAAAGTTTGCCTTTGATTTAATTTTATTTAGAGATTTCTGCAAAACGTGTAGTTTAATAATGCTAGTTTGAAAATATGACAATTTTTTTGACTTTTAGTGGGAAATTTGTTTTCTTTTTTAAAAAACGTGAAATGCGCGGTAACGTTTGAAAATGCCTAATTACAGCTTTTCCCAAACTTTTTTGACCGCGGCCCGGTATTAGGTTTTCGCAACACACCTTATGAAAAAAACCCATTTATTTACAAAACAAATTTTATTCTGCAAAATTTTCCTACGGCTGAGAAACTCTGGCCTAATACATTCATTTGTATATGCACGCAAGCAAATGCATAATTATCCGAACCCTAATTAATGAGCAAAAATTATGATACAATGTTTATTTGTATCATGAGCAAAAATAACATCTGTTGGGTTGGTAGAAACTAGAAACTATACTACTTTCCTTTCCTACAGCAAACATCATTTCAAAATATCTGCAGCAGCTATAAATCAGTTTCATACTTCATGAAACGAGTGGAACAAGGCAAATTAAATATTGTTAATTATTCCACCTACTCTTAATAAATGGCAGGGAAGCAGAATACTATGAAAGGTAAGTGTTAATGTATCAACAACCACTGTATTATTTTTATCTTTTAGATATTACAGTAACGACAAAATTGACATGAAGCATTTAAATAAATTCGGTTCCTTTTAAATTTTTAAAGTTTGTTATCAACGTAATTTGGAAAGTTAGTTATTGTATTAATTTTTACGTATGTCGTATGATTTATAAGTACCTACATAGATAGTAAAAAAAAAATTGTTTAGCATATTTCTGTCTAATTATAACAATTTGTGATTTATATATGTACTGACTTTTATAAAAAACACCTAGAATTAGTTGTGCGATTTTATTGAAATTTTTATAAAAATAAATCATGTATCACCACAAATAAACAATTAAAATTTGAAAACAAAAGAACATAAATACAAAAAAAGTTTTTTCAATAATTTATTTATTTATTTGTTTCATATACAAAGTTACATTATAGTCACTTATATTCTATTCTAGTCTACCAGTACTACTGTGAAGCGGGTTAAAGAGGAAGACACACAAATAGATTGTGCAATTGCAATCTATAAGATTGGCGATAAACATATTACACATTGTCATTTTGCGTCCCACATTTCGCATCCAGTATATTGCAACTGACCGAATTTTGGGAATTGCGACCAAAGGTCTTAAACTGCACTCTTCTAGATTCGTAGTGTCCCGAAGACATCCAAATACGATGCGACGTTGTTGAACCCCTTCTTTGGACAATGTAGACCCTGCAACATCGCGATTTACATGCCTAGCAAATGTAGCAATATCTCTAATCGAAAGTCCAGCCACTCTCATCCCAATAATACAGCCACGTCCAAAATCATTTAATTGCCGATAAATTGCACGGTAAATGCTCAGAAAATGGACAAACATATCTCAAAACTGGCAGTTACTACACACGAAATAGTTTATTTCGTAAAAACAAATGAAAAAAAAACCGATCGATAGATTTTATTCAAATTTTAATTATTACTTTGTTTCATCAACAGAGAAATTTTTTGAAAGTTTCAGCAAAATTCCGCTTCCATATGTTGCGATTTTTATAGAAGTCAGTATATAATTGAAAAACTGCAACCCTTGTGGCCATTGAAGACAACACTGCAAATACCACCAAAAACCACAATACAAATTTATCAAATTAGAAACGATCATCGACAAACACTTAAACACAAATTAGCTATTTATACTACTTAAGTGGAATTCACTCTTGCTAGTAAAAAAGCGGTTATTTTTCCCAAGCGAAAATGGCTAGATTTGAAAATTAAATGTCACAATTAGAATTAAAATTGTATTATTTACATTATTGAAATTAAGTTCAGATTAGATACGTACGATTTCGAGGGTTGAACGACTTTTTTGCATAATATGGATGATGTTATCCGACATACCTACCTAAAACTTTATTAAGCGTTGGGGTCACAGTTAAAAATTGTGAAAACTTACGGAATAAAATCCATATTGCGCAGGAACGTTAAGATGTTGAAGATTGTATAGTAGCTAATCAATATCTTTGCGAGTTTATAACAAAGAAGAAACAGATTTGTTAAATAAATGTTTCAATTTAACAAACCTCCTATGGACCAAATCATAATGGGTATTGAAAGTGCTATTAAGACATTTGATAATAACACAAAAAAATATATTCGCAGGCTTGTAAAATTCAAATTTCGGAAAATGTTCATAGAGAGCCAAAATTACATTACAACAAAGACTATCTACGAATTGTTAGAAACTTGAGGAAGAAAGATTGTTTTTATCTCAAAGCAGATAAAGGCAATAAAGCGGTCAGTTTGAATAAAGAAGATTTTTTAAAGGAGTTGAAGAGTAATAATTAGAAATCCTCTTCCAAAAAGTGTAATTAATGACGCACTTAGGCTACGACTAACGGTATCTAATCTTGTTTGACCCCGAATGTATTGCCTTCCCAAAATCCATAAACTGGGAAACGTTATGCGACCCATTGTGTCAAGTATTTCCAAATAGTTGAGCAAGATTTCCACAATCTCTTGTATCAGCTACCAAATATTAGTGTTTCCAATTCATACGAATTTATTGAAAAAATGAGTTGGCAGAAGATGAACTGTTAGTTTCATTTGACGTCACTTCACTGTTTCCTCGTGTTTCGAGAGATCCAACTTTAGGCTATTTACGAAATGTTAAAAAAACAATTTGGAAGATGTGCGAGGTAACAATTTTATTAAACTAACAGAATTGCTCGAATTCCAAATTCGTGGCAAAACAAGAAGGTAGGACAACAATGGGTAATAGTTTATCTCCGTTTATTGACAACCTTTTCATGGGTAAATTTGAGACTGATCTCAAACAAGACTTAGTGTACCTACTTTCCTAGAGATTGGATTCGCTATGTGGATGAAGTTTTTTTCCATCCTCAATACCAAAATTGGCTCCCCATATGACTTTGTAGCTCAATTAAATTGGAAATGTCCGTCTATCCAATTTACCTATGAAATGGAAGTTAACAATGAACTACCGTTCCTTGATGCTCTGTCTCACTTAGAAATAGATATTTACCGTAAGGGTACTAGCATAGCATAGCTAATCTTAGTTCCCTTATGCTAATAACTCATTGGGATATACCGTGTGACAAGTTTCAAAGCGGGACATAGCCGAATAGTATGGGAAATCACATATATTTGCAGTTTGCTGCTCACCAATTATATCTACAAGAACGGTAATGATGTCTATCGAAAGAGCATTATTTTCTGAGCCTGTTTATACCAAATTGTTTGGTATGCTTACTAATTCACTGCTTTTTTAATAAAAAAATAATTTTCAAAAGTTAAAAAGTATGAGCAGCCATGACATGTCAAATGCAAATAATGTTTAATATTAATTTTTAGACCTGTTGCCTATTTAAACACTCGTTCCTTGTTATAATAACTATTATTATCTATCATTATTCATGGTTAAATTTTTCAGGAAAATGCCATATTACATAATTGAAAATGTTTGAATTGATAATATTCAAAATTATTCGAATTTGACATGTCATGGCTACTCATATTTTTAACTTTTGAAAATTATATTTTCCTAATTAAAAATGTAGTGAATTAGTAAATAGGTAAAATATTTGGTATAAACAGGCTCAGAAAATAATGCTCTTTCGATAGACATCATTACCGTTCTTGTAGATATAATTGGTGAGCAGCAAACTGCAAATATGTGATTTCCCATGCTATTCGGCTATGTCCCGCTTTGAAACTTGTCACACGGTATGTATCTGCAGTTGCCCTACATATGCTTGAAAATGTCACAAAGTAGATCATATTTCCTTAGTTAAGCTAGTAGGTAAGTAGAAAAGGTGATCTCGACTGTTTTAGTTGTTGGCTGATGATGACAGCTTCGCCGTTGAAACTCGTTCCATTTAATAAATTTGTATTGTGGTTTTTGGTAATTTCAGTGTTGTGTAGTTCAACGGCCATAAGAGTTCCAGTACTTTCAGGCACGTTTTGCGTTTTGCAAAAAACGTTAAATATACATTGCGTTATATGTTTACTAATTGTGTCAGTGCAATGTCAAAAAAGACTGTTTCTAAAATAAATATCTTTGATGATACATTTCAATCATGTCCCTCAGCGTTGATGAAAGATTTAGTTATACAATGCCCTTTGTCATCTAAAGTACTTCCATGGCTTATATGAATGGATAGGTTTTCATTTAATTTTTGGTTTATTATAAGGACGATAATTTACCTACAATACTATTACAAATATAAATGCCACTTTCACTTTCTAGTAGCAAAGAGTAATACTCTTTGGTAGTAGCAAAGAGCATAATCCGTTCTTTGGTAGTAATATAAATACCTCACTTTTGTAATTCGCATTTAGTTGTAATGATGACAGCATTTAATAAATTTTTATTGTAGTTTTTGATATTTGCAGTGTTGTGCCAGTGTGTACCTACCTATCATGGTCTCTTCTGAGACACATGTATACATACTATGCGACTTTTCAACCAACTTAGCATTATAATACTATAACGGATTACTTCTATTATGACAAAGACTTGCATTTGATATTATTACAGGTATTAGTGCACATCACTGAAATATAAGCAACCTGGAACGCGCACGGTGCATTTAACCTGTAGGAAATAAACCGAGCGTGCGATAGCAATAACGAAGGGACATTGTGTCCTTGTTGTACTTTGTACTCATTCACAGTTAAGCTGTTGAAGCATTTTCATTGTTTTACGATTAATCAAACTAGTTTTTTATTACGTATACGATACAATAAAAAAAAATGAGTAAGACACAGACCGAATGTCCCTACAATAATTCCCTTTCTGTCGGCTCGGCTGTAAGTTAAGCGTAAGCGTTCCAGGTTGCTTATATTTCAGTGGTGCACATCAAGGTCTCCATGATCTTATTACTCTGAATACCACTATATGGCCCTTCACCAAAATGAATGTAATTTGCTTCCTTATTCTGCCATTTGTTTGAAAACATCGCTCTAACCATATCTCATCACTTATTAGATGTAACAGGTAATATATAATCCTTCCTCTTCTACTTTACGGTGTCGAGGTGAACGACATAACGCCGTTTCCATTCCTTACGATCCTGAACCATCCTTTCAATTTGTTTCCATTTCATATTTTTCTTTGCCAATATTCCCCCAATTTCAATGTTCCGGGTCGTTCCTCTATTTCGTTTTCCAAACACTCTTCACCTTGCTATTGTCCTTCATCCTCACCATATGGCCACACCACCTTAGCCGCATCCTTTCAAGATTTTCTAATGTCGGTTTGACGTTACACAGTTCATGAACTAGTTCATTTCTGATGCAATCACGTCTAGTTACTCCAACTCAGCCCCGGATCTACGATTTTTTCGAACCGGGGCAGAAACTTGATATTGGCGCCCCCTTTCCCCAACGTTCGAGATAAATTGTTAAAAAAACTCACAAATATAATATAATGGACCGTGGCATATTTTGTGCCGGGAGAATAAGAACCCTTTAGTAAACTCCTCCTCAGTCGACATATTTAAAAACGCGAGGTTACTGAGGAAGGCGAAATTTTCATGTAGACTGTATGTGCCCTCTATCCTGGTTACAATTTTTGTTAAAATTTCGTCGTGTTGCCTTTTTTTTTGGAAATGCCTTTGTTTTTAAGGACAGGCTGGATTTAAAAACTTTTCTGATAGGGATGCAGCTTCTTTGATCTAATGTTCTATTGGATTTTCTCTCATTCCTTGCAAGATCTTAACAGGTTGACCTTGCATTATCATCGCCATAGAACGCGAAATGATAATATCCTCTTTTAGTACTTCAACGTTCACCCTGTTAATCGCTCGAGGAATATTATCCCAAATTGTTAAATTGAATATTAAATCAATCAACCCATGTAGTAAATGGCCAGCTTCATACTTAGATTCTGCGACTGGAGAGGATTCTTCAATTTATTCCAGACCCTTGACAACTTTCGGTAAATGATTGAACAGAGTTTGATGTTTAGCCGACTATCTGATTTGACTACTTCCTTTTAAGTTTGTTTTATACACTTTTGGATTATTTTCCACCGCGTGGTGGATCCCACAAGGAAACAATAAAGTTTTTGTACAACCCCAGATAGGCTAACTGCTTCTCGAAATGATTACGCTGAATGCACGCCCACTAGAAACTAGAATATGCTGTGCACTAATCTGGAGTCCGACATATCAATCACATAAAGTAGCTCTAGAAACAATACAAAGAAAGTTCTATATGTATAAGGAGTATCCCTTTAGAGGATACGACCATAATCAACTACCATCAATCAATAATCTTGAATCTTTAGAGTATGGTAAAAATAAGGGCTCTCTTAAAGAGAGACTTAGGATAGGTTCATAAATCAACGTATGATGTGTTCAAAAACCAATTGGGCGTTTTAAAATCAAATGAATAATCGATAGAACAACGTTCACTGGATGCTAGGCGCTTTGCGTATAAAGTTTCTTTTTCAAACATATCCTATTTATGATTTTGGCGCCCCCCGAAACCGCCGCCCGGGGCACGCACCCCCGTTTGCCCCCCCTTAGATCCGGGGCTGCTCCAACTGGGCAACTGCTGCACGTAAGTAACGCATCTCACACATTTTCAACCCCAAATATTTAAAGTCCGTTACTTGCTTTATAATCTCATTATTCATACTGATACCGACATTCAAATGCTCCTTTGTTATCACTAGAAGCTCCGTTTTCGCACTATTCACCTTCATTCCAAATTCTTTAAAGTTTTAGTTCCAGATATTTATATTTAGTTGCATGTCTCTTTCCGTCCTAGCCACTATCACAAGGTCGTCTGCATATATCATCTCTGGCATGAGGACTTGCTGTACCTACCTTATATAGATACCTACTCCGCCTATTCTGGTTTTCTTTACACTTTCCTGGCACGTCCTAGCAATCCACTAAGACAACAAAGAGCAATGGGCTTAAAACCCCCTGCCTCGCACCATTTCTAGTTATGAACTCATTCGATGATTTATTATGGGGTCTTAACAAAATTTCGCGTGCAGCTATTATGTTTTTAGTTGCTCGTATTAGCTTATTTCCTACATTCCTCCTTTTCAGCACATCCCATATCTCTCAGTACCCGCGTCAAATGCCCTTTCCAGGTCTACAAAACATATAGCTCGTTTCACTTAAAAAAAAATCCGGGGGAAAATCGTGTAACTGCCCACTGTTAATCACCAATCGTATGGCCTTCTCTATATCCCTATGGTAGGAATAAAGATGGATATAGAGTTTGTAACCACATTAAATGCTTGTATCCGCCCTCTAGACTCTAGACCTTCTGTATCTCTATATCTCTATGCTAGGAATAAAGATGGATATAGAGTTGGTAACAATGGTAACCACATTAAATGCTTGTATCCGCCCTATAGAGTGTAGAGGGCGGATACAAGCATTTAATGCGGTTACAAGCTCTATATCCATCTTTATTCCTAGCATAAAGATATAGAGAAGGTCAATCAATTGGTGATTAACAGTGGACAGTTACACGATTTTTTTTTAAGTGAAACGAGCTATAGTAATTATTCGTTACTGTATTGCAGGTTTTTTCTATCATCTGTCTTATTGTAAATATTAGATCCGTTCTTCCCTGGCCTATCCTGAAGCCACACTGGTTGTCGTCCCGCGTTTTTTCTATAATTTCTTTTAGCCTCCTCTCTAATATTATTTCGTATAATTTACTGACGACTGGCAACAGCGATATTTCTCTATAATTAGAGCATATTTGTTCTTTCTCTTTTCTTGTATATTGGGAGTATCGTTGCTATGGTCTAATCCCTATGCATTTGTTCATTATTCCAACATAAATTTATTAGTTTAAGGCAAGCAATAGTAAGAGTTCTCCTCGATCCATATATCTCCACCTTGATATTACCATGCCCTCCGGTTTTTCCATTCTTACAACAGCGTAATAATCTGTATTAATTTTCCCACAAATCAAATTACCTCTAGATAGCTTGTGTCATAGAGCCAAAATATCTAGATCATATAATTGACAAGTAATATTTTTGGGAGCTTGCAAACTATGAGGGGAAGGGATTTTTGTGATGCAACGATGCATGAGTTACCTGAATTTCTCTTATATTGTGCACTAAATTACTAGTAATTTGGAGTATTTAATAAGGAACTTAGTAGGGCTAAATACATATTGTCTCAGTTTAAGGGATGGCCCCGTATATTCAACTATCAAGGAATCAAGGTCTGACAAGGAATCAATCGAAAGTGCCTGATACCATTCGTAGTGCCCTGTACTGCAATCTATCTACCTTCTCAAGGTACGTGCTTTATATGAACCTTAGTATGATCTCGGAAATGTAAAAACTAATTAAAATTGTTTTGAAAAAGCAGGACAAAATTTTGTTATTTGAATAAGTCTCCTTGTATTTAGGGGATGCTTTCTGGTATACATTACTATAGTCGATTTATCGCTTAATATATAAAATCCGTTGTTAAAAACCCTACATGATTATATCATCTGTGACCGAACTCAACCCACTCAGGCAATGATTTATTATAATGTTCTTGCCAAGGTACAGGTGGCCACAAATTGAAAATGTTCTTGAATGTCTTAGTTACACAACTTATTAAGTTAATGGGCCTATTAAATAGAACGAAACTAGAATCTTTACCAAGGTCTGAAACCTTACGTAAACACCAAACACTATGAAAAGATGCTTGATTGAGATAGTGTTGACTTGATGACAATATTAAGAAGGCACATGTTATCCTATCCTGGCAACTCCATATTTACATTTTATCTATTTTGTTGACAGCGATAGTAGATAACAGGCACCTTCCGCCATCTTGGATTTTGACGTCACTAACCCCACTATAGGCCCACGTGGGGGGCGTGTTTTTTATCCTTAAGGCTGATTCTGGATGACGTAATTTATTCTTAGGGATGATTCTGGATGACCTAATTTATCCTTAGGGATGATTCTGGATGACCTAATTTATCCTTAGGGATGATTCTGGATGGCTTTTCTGGATGTTTTTCTTAATACCTTTTTGGTCTTCCTGGGTGATTTCATGAGTGCCTTTTTGGCTTTTCTGGATGTTTTTTCTTAATGCCCTTTTGGTTTTTCTGGATCTAAACATATATTCATTTAAAATTGAATTGATTCGTATAAGGTTTTAATTAGTTTATCCTTTTGGATTAACAAATATGAAGTCAACATTATTTACATACCTACATACATACAATTTTCACTTAATTCTCTTCATGTAGTACTCCATAAGCTTTAGTGAGGAATTCAATTTCTAGTTTTGCTTTTTTGCGAATAGGAAGCTGGTCTAAAATTGTAGACAGTTGTTGACAAATGGGATTTACTTTTGCTTGTGTTACATTAGGAACAGGTAAACTTTCAATTGCTGTTAAATCTGCACCTTCCAATTTCATTAGTACCTGAAAAACATCTATATAAAAAAAATATGCAACTTATGGAATACACCTACAAACCTTTGGTTTTATTTTTTTGGAAGGACATACAATTTCTTGGGATGAGCATGATGTTGGAGAAATCAAATTGCTTATTGTACTACAACAAAACCAGAATATCAATATACATAGTTACCTTTTATGAAATATGAAAGCTAAAGGTGGTAACAGAAACATGTTCATACCTCCTTGGAGCAATTACATCCGTAAGAAATTTCATACTGTTATAAAATTTCCACGGTTTTCGTTGCTTTTCTGGTGAAGATCCACTTGTAACATGCATCTCCGTTTCTCCTTCACATCGTATGTAGGTGTCACGGAGATTTCTCCATTTTTTTGTAAAGTTTCAACTGACTTTTCTGCAATACAATGCATAAGATGTGTGTTAAATAATATATATAATTAGTATGTATGTTGATCACCTAAAGCATCACTAATTTCTTTCCATAACTTGTCTCGCTCGGTTTTGCATCTGGTAGACATCGGCAAACGTGAATCCCACAACACAGGACGATCATGCACCATAGCAATTAGGATCTCATCCCACGAATTAAACTGGGGGTCGGGTATTTTTGACTTTTCCTCCTGTACCTCTCCCAATTTCTCTTCCTCCAATTGATCATAATGCCCGTAAGGGCTGTCAATGCGCTCTATACTGTAGCACTCTACACCACAAATTTGAATTTTTTCTATATTATACATTACGAGGGATGTTTTTGTGATTAAGCAAACAAATGTGTTCAACTGACACACACACAGAACATAACTGGTAGTAGTAGTCAAATGTAAAGTTTTTATTTACTTAATTTAATAAAGAAAGGAAGTTTAATATAGAAATTTTGAATCGACTTTACATATACGATTTTAGTAAAATTTCGTACGAATTTCGTAAAGTTTCGTACGAATTTCTAACATTTCGTACGAATTTCGTAACATTTCATACGAATTTCGTTACATTAAACATACCTATTTTAGACATGAATAACGATAAATATGGTAGAGAAGTACGAATGTCGTAAAGTTTCGTACGAATTTTATAAAGTATCGTACGAATTTTGGGGTGGTGATATTACATCTTTGCTTTTTGTTTATTTAATCAAATCTATAATCGAGTAACGGATTACGTCATCCAGGAAAGTCAAAAGGACATTCAGGAAGAGTCATCCAGGAAAGCCAAAAAGCCCTTAAGGAAGTTATCCGGAAAAGCCGAAAGGGCATTAATTCATAAAGTCAAAAAGACATTAACTGTTTACTTCATGTTAAAATTGAAAACGTTCTGCGAAAGAAAAATTCTATTTTTCTCTCTTAAAAGAAATTCGTACGAAATTTTACAAAATTCGTACGAAACTTTACGAAATTCGTACGAAATTTTACAAAATTTGTACGAAACTTTACGAAATTCGCACTTCTCTACAATGTTTATCGTTATTCATTTCTAAATAGGTATGTTTAATGTAACGAAATTCGTACGAAATGTCACGAAACTTTACGAAATTCGTACGAAATTTTACAAAATTCGTACGATACTTTATAAAATTCGTACGAAACTTTACGACATTCGTACTTCTTTACCATATTTATCGTTATTCATTTCTAAAATAGGTATGTTTAATGTAACGAAATTCGTACGAAATGTCACGAAACTTTACGAAATTCGTACGAAATTTTACAAAATTCGTACGATACTTTATAAAATTCGTACGAAACTTTACGACATTCGTACTTCTCTACCATATTTATCGTTATTCATGTCTAAAATAGGTATGTTTAATGTAACGAAATTCGTATGAAATGTTACGAAATTCGTACGAAATGTTAGAAATTCGTACGAAACTTTACGAAATTCGTACGAAATTTTACTAAAATCGTATATGTAAAGTCGATTCAAAATTTCTATATTAAACTTCCTTTCTTTATTAAATTAAGTAAATAAAAACTTTACATTTGACTACTACTACCAGTTATGTTCTGTGTGTGTGTCAGTTGAACACATTTGTTTGCTTAATCACAAAAACATCCCTCGTAATGTATAATATAGAAAAAATTCAAATTTGTGGTGTAGAGTGCTACAGTATAGAGCGCATTGACAGCCCTTACGGGCATTATGATCAATTGGAGGAAGAGAAATTGGGAGAGGTACAGGAGGAAAAGTCAAAAATACCCGACCCCCAGTTTAATTCGTGGGATGAGATCCTAATTGCTATGGTGCATGATCGTCCTGTGTTGTGGGATTCACGTTTGCCGATGTCTACCAGATGCAAAACCGAGCGAGACAAGTTATGGAAAGAAATTAGTGATGCTTTAGGTGATCAACATACATACTAATTATATATATTATTTAACACACATCTTATGCATTGTATTGCAGAAAAGTCAGTTGAAACTTTACAAAAAAAATGGAGAAATCTCCGTGACACCTACATACGATGTGAAGGAGAAACGGAGATGCATGTTACAAGTGGATCTTCACCAGAAAAGCAACGAAAACCGTGGAAATTTTATAACAGTATGAAATTTCTTACGGATGTAATTGCTCCAAGGAGGTATGAACATGTTTCTGTTACCACCTTTAGCTTTCATATTTCATAAAAGGTAACTATGTATATTGATATTCTGGTTTTGTTGTAGTACAATAAGCAATTTGATTTCTCCAACATCATGCTCATCCCAAGAAATTGTATGTCCTTCCAAAAAAATAAAACCAAAGGTTTGTAGGTGTATTCCATAAGTTGCATATTTTTTTATATAGATGTTTTTCAGGTACTAATGAAATTGGAAGGTGCAGATTTAACAGCAATTGAAAGTTTACCTGTTCCTAATGTAACACAAGCAAAAGTAAATCCCATTTGTCAACAACTGTCTACAATTTTAGACCAGCTTCCTATTCGCAAAAAAGCAAAACTAGAAATTGAATTCCTCACTAAAGCTTATGGAGTACTACATGAAGAGAATTAAGTGAAAATTGTATGTATGTAGGTATGTAAATAATGTTGACTTCATATTTGTTAATCCAAAAGGATAAACTAATTAAAACCTTATACGAATCAATTCAATTTTAAATGAATATATGTTTAGATCCAGAAAAACCAAAAGGGCATTAAGAAAAAACATCCAGAAAAGCCAAAAAGGCACTCATGAAATCACCCAGGAAGACCAAAAAGGTATTAAGAAAAACATCCAGAAAAGCCATCCAGAATCATCCCTAAGGATAAATTAGGTCATCCAGAATCATCCCTAAGGATAAATTAGGTCATCCAGAATCATCCCTAAGAATAAATTACGTCATCCAGATAAAAAACACGCCCCCCACGTGGGCCTATAGTGGGGTTAGTGACGTCAAAATCCAAGATGGCGGAAGGTGCCTGTTATCTACTAGCGATCCTACCACCACTATAGTCGTTACATGAGGTGGTTTATACACAGGCGCAAGAACTAAAAACGTGATCTCGGTATAGCACACCACTCTAGATCTAAAATTTATATGAGACCTTTATCATCTGTGTGATCTGTGTTAAGATTATTAAAACAACTACCTTTTCGTTTATCCGAATAAGTCAGGCAATTTAATCGATAAGAACATACTTTGGAGTTTAGGAGCGCCATTAAAATAGTTTTTCCACAATCAGTTTTACTCTTATGCGTTTTTGCCTTTTTGGCGTTTATCATGCATTTTGGCGATGGTTAAGAGATCCTAAACGTTCCACAGAATAGAAGAAATGTAATGTCAATTTAGATCAGATTCAGTTGGTTACAGAGAAACTGAATATGTATTTTCAAAGTTTAGTAGATTATTGCCGAGGAAATGAAAATCTGAAATCGTAGCTGTTAATATTCGACACATAAGCTTGCTTTATTTAAAGGAGGTACCTTTCACAGATGGGACATAGGTAATATAAGCCTTCGCAGTGGTGAAAGAATTTAGTGTTCTCTAACTAAATCATATTATGTTAGGTACTGTATTGTCTGCAAATATGAAGTAGAGGCTTTATTGGGCTAAACTACAGTACCTACTGTCTACAGTACCGTGTACCTACTCTTGCTATACATTATAAAGAAGAGCAAAAAATATTAGAGTTGCCATTTTATTATCTGAATTATCCATGGTACCTACTTTGTGCTACATATAATGTACTTATAAATTTTATATCAGTTGTGCTTGTGCGTAAAAATTGCCAACAATCCAATTGTAATAATATGTAAAACTGTAATTTTCTTGTTAGCATACCCGATGTGCCCATATTAATCTTGTTTAAATAAAATTGTAAAGTGAAAATTATAGGGAGAGCAGCCGTTTTAGTTTTTTGTAAGCCGCCGAGGAAGTAAAATGTAAATCAAAAGCCAAATTTAATGTTGATACATCCCATCGTTGACACCTTTTTTGTTCTTGTCGGATCTTTTAAACCCTATCCGGTTTTCGACAATACTGTTGTTATATGTTTTTCTTAATTTAGCAATGTTTCTGTTACGTATTTACAGCAAGAAAGCTTCGAAATTCGTTGTCTTTTATTTTTAATTTGAAATTTATCGGGGTGGCCCATTGAAAAGGTAACACGCCTGTTTTGGGACACTTAGACCAGTTTCTTAAAAAAACGCTCGGACACGTCGATTTTCTATTTTTGGGGGACAACTTTTGATGTCAAATTTGACCTTATCAGGTCAACCCCCTAACCCCAGCAACCCCTAACTCAAAAATTTAAATAGGGAAAGGGTGTCGAGTGACCCCTCAGTTGAAGCGTCTTTTAATTCTCTATTCGACAGTATGACCTAAATTAGTTTTATTCAATTTTTCCACCCCCATGAAAAGCACCCTCTAGATTAACTAAGGTGAGGGTGTTGTTTAGGAAAAATCCTGAAATGTGCCGTTCAAAAGGTCAAAGGTGGCGTGTTTCAGGATTTTTCCTAAACAACACCCCCACCTTAGTTAATCTAGAGGGTGCTTTTCATGGGGGCGAAAAAAAATTGAGTAAATCTAATTTTCATTTATACTGTCAAATAGAGAATTAATAGACGCTTCAAATGAGGGGTCGCTCGACACCCTTCCCTATTAAAATTCTTGAGTTAGGGGTTGCTGGGGCTAGGGGGTTGACCTGACAAAGTCATATTTGACATCAAAATGTGCCGTTCAAAAGGTCAAAAGTGACGTGTTTCAGGATTTTTCCTAAACAACACCCCCACCTTCGTTAATCTGGAGGGTGCTTTTCATGGGGGCGAAAAAAAATTGAATAAAACTAATTTTCATTCATACTGTCACATAGAGAATTAAAAGACGTTTCAAATGAGGGGTCGCTCGACCCCTTTTCCCTATTTAAATTCTTGAGTTAGGGGTTGCTGGGGCTAGGGGGTTGACTTGACAAAGTCAAATTTGACATCAAAAGTTGTCCCCTAAAAATAGAAAATCGACGTGTCCGAGCGTTTTTTTAAGAAACTGGTCTAAGTGTCCCAAAACAGGCGTGTTACCTTTTCAATGGGCCACTCTGAATGTGAATCTAATTGCAAAATATTACACAGCATTGGCAGCATTAAGCAGTCAAGATCTTCAAGTGAGTGTCTCTTGCAACTGTTATTGGTTTTTAAATTTTTCATTTGAATTATGACAGCTTTATCTTCGCTGGAAGCTCCTTCATACGTGCTATTTATGTGAAACATTTTCGGTGTCGCATTATGTACCATTGTACCAAATGCTGTTTCATAGAATTTGTGAAACACCAATTTTTAAAATTTTGTTCGCAGATATGGTGACTTTTAACTCTGATGGAATCATATCCATACCGACATACCGACTAATTACTAACTATTTATTTTGTACAATACACCTCCAATACTTAAAATCCGTTGTTTACGTCTTCCTTCATCGTCAACAGGAAACGTATGATGCTCTGCATCTCTTCTATATTATCTTTCGCCACATTGTTTATATACATAATTATAATGCCGTTAGAATAAACTTAAATGGTCTATAAATTAAGGATAGGCGCCATAAGTTAGATCTACGACTAATAAAGCCGCATCTCATTAATACAGCTCAGATAAGAACTCTACCTTTTAATATGCTCCGGTCGTCGATTGTGAAAATCGCAGGTCTATAAATCCAAACAGTTTCTTCCACAGTATGACAGTACAGAATGAAGGCATGCAGTGCTTCTCTTTCTACCCTAGGAGGAAAAACAAAAAAGCAACAAAAAACTACAATTGGTACCTCAAGTTTGAAGTAAGACTTTATTACTCGCTTTTGTTTCATTGTTTAATGACAGCAAGTCTACCTTGTTTTAAATGATTGATGCAGTTTGTTAAAATGCAGGGTGTAGATTTGATTTACGCACCATAGGGATTTCAATGTTAAATTTTTAATATGCTTGTATTATCTCCCCTAATTATTTTAAAGCGAAAGTGTAAATATATTTCTTGAACAGAAAAAAATACTCTTTACAACCACATCATTACTTATTGTTTTATTTTTCATACAAGGGTGAAAATATGGAAATTAGAAATTCAATTTTATCAAAATTAGGTGGTGCCTTGGAATTATTGAAATAAAAAACCGTTAATCGGTGTCATGTTAATGTTTTAATCACAAATTTAAACGCATTTTAAGTTTTTTGCGTTTAGGCAATGCATTATTGCATTCTAGTGCCAAAAGCTTCTTTTTCTTTCTCATTTACAATAATTATTGTTAAGACGCTAATATGACAGTTAACTAACCATTCCTAATAATTCCAAGGCACCATCTAATTTTGATAAAATTGAATTTCTAATTTCCATATTTTCACCCTTGTATGAAAAATAAAACAATAAGTAATGATGTGGTTGTAAAGAGTATTTTTTTCTCTACAAGAAATATATTTACACTTTTGCTCTAAAATAATTAGGGGAGATAATACAAGCATATTTAAAATTTTTTTGGACAGATCGAAAAAAATGTTTCAGGCAAATGTTGTAGTAGATAGTTTAAGGATTTTATAAATGTTTCATTTTCAAAAATCGATAGAGGGGTTTTCAAAATATCTTGTTTTGAAATATTTGATCGGTCGCCATTTTGTTATTTGATAAAATAGAAAATCATTGTAACTATGTACATACAAATGTTTTAGAAAACCGAAAGCAAATGCTGAAAGTGTTTGTATTTTTTAAACATTCCTTAAAATAAGGGAGTATTGACGATTTTTCGAGAAACAAAAAACGCCAATGACTATGAACTGGGGCTCCAAATCAAAAATTTTAACTAAGAAAAGTTACTTATTTGTTTCAATGAGTTCTAACTGCCGTTTTCGGGTGTTATAACTTAGTAACATATAAATAGGTGTTTCTAACGTAAACACAACTATGTACACTACTTGGAACCTAGAAGTTTGGGAGAATCTACGATTATAGTTATGATTATTCCCCCTTTTGTTTTTCATGTTAAATGCTTGCATCCGGGACTAATATAGGTCATATTTTATACCTCCATCGATGTTCAAATTCTTATTTGACAAGGAATATGAATATTAGAAACGTGTTTAATATTTATTGCTTATGTTGCTATCCCACAATTCTTTTCAATACATTTAAGCATTTCTTAAAAATCCTTGGCTACAAATACTATTTAGGTAGAAGAAAGGCCAAGAAATGCTTAATTTCTTCAAGACGCTCCTTAAATTATATGACCATCTGTCGCGTTAAATGGGAAAATACCTCAATGGTGTTTCTTATTGATGTATATGTATTTTTAAAGTGGTAATAAATTGGCGATTTCTGGTTACTTTATTAAATTATTTCGGTTACTTTTGTGTTAAAATTGGCTATGAGCAATTTATAAAACCTGGAAACGCTGGACATCATTGGAATTACCGAGCTCTACCACTCGTGTGGTCCTATTCCTATCACTTAATAAAAGTGTATGGCCTTTATGGATGTGTGAATGTTTGTACTTCTTGTTTTTACGTTGTAATTCCTACAACCTTTCACAATATTTAGCACAATTCGTATTGCGGCCAGGGGGGTGGCCGGTGGGGCATCTGCCCCCCCCCCCCCTGCCCCACCTTGCGTACGCCCTTGTATGTAGATGTTTTTAATAACCGGTGCAGTATTGATTTTCCATGTTGCAGTTTAATTGAGATGCATCTCACCTCTCACCGTAAAAACGCTTGCGTCCGGCGTCCGTTGCTAATGTAGGTCATATTTGTATATACAACTAAATATAAAAATAACATTTTCAGAATTAATTATCTTTAACCTTTCATGAAATGCGGCTTTTATTTAATATGAAATATTTAGAACCCAATTTACATTATTCTCAAATAGGTACCTACAGTTTCCTTTCTTTTCTATAAAGTGACGACTAGATGTCATTCATCTTCCATTTGTTATAGCACTTGCAGTCACTTAATTTTCCATATTTTACTAAATTTTCATCCCTCATCATGACTCTTCTAGCTATCTACGCGTTTCTCATTTACAGAACCCTTTTAAGTTTATCAATATTAAATTTGTGCGATACTTTTAACTTTAATGATGTTATTGCTGTAACCTTATGATTATTTCAATATTTCCCCTCAGCTTTACTTATCTTGTAATACTTTAATCAATCTGTAATGTTCGAATACGGCTTGAAAATGGGATGTTCCGTATCCCGATACATGTCGCCCTGTCATAATCTTTAAGTCCACTAATTGAATTATATTAATAGTTAAGGGGAAGGTTGAGTGTTTTATTACAACTATACGTTTCACCCCTTTGTGATCTTCGGATTCCTCAACGATTTCTATGATGTGTTGTCTTTGATGAACAATAATTAATTTAGTGTTCGTCTGGGACGTAAATTGTTTCCACGCCCTACCTCATCGATGTTCAAATTCTTATTTGACAAGGAATATGAATGTTACTCAGGCTGTAAGAACTTTAGTAATTGATACTCCTGATGAGTTGATGTTACAAAGAATATAATTAATTTCTCATGGGTCTTTTATTTAAAGTTTCCAATGTTAATAAATAACGCATTGACATGAAAATATACTAGATATTTCTAATAACGATTTTTTTGGAAACCGTTAGAGATTCAACGTCCGTTAAATTAGAAAAAAATTGAGCAATATTGTACTTAGTAATGTGCTGTTTTTAAATTCGGTTAGTTTTTCTAATATCTCCAAAATAAATCGGCATTCCTGAATTTCAAAATGGCAATTAGGTGCGCAATTTTTATGTAACTCAGTTTATATATTATCTTGACACAATATATAAATAAAAATAAATACGTATTTCTTACGTAAACACAACTATGTACTCGAACCTAAAAGTTTGGGTGGATCTGCGAATATAGTTGTTATGATTATTTCACCTCCTTTTCTAAAATCTGTGTTTTGAACTTTGGGAGTTTAAAATTATGGCATATTTAATTGGAAGAATAATAATTACTAAAAAATGTCATTGAATGTAAATGCGCATATTCAATTTATACGCCCAGTGCAAACGTGCAGTATTGATTTTTCATGTTGCAGTTTAGAGATGCAGCTCAAGGTAAAAATTCTTGCATCCGGGACTAATATAGGTCATATTTGAATATATAAAAATAACTTTTTCAGAAATAATTGTCTATACTTTTCATGAAATGCGGCATTTATTTAATACGAAATTATTAAGAACCCAATTTGCACTGAAATACCTAAGCTTCCTTTTTTTCTATAAAAGTTACACCTACTTACATACGTGTCCCTAGCATTTTTAGAGAATTAATTGGTATTCAATCAGGATTTTTGCCCGTTGTGAATTTTTTGATTTAGCCATTTATTTTCTAATCTTAGAAATTTGTTAAATTCTTACTCTTATCAAACGATAAATCATAATGGCCATATATTTAATTGGTAATTAATTTTTTGACAACACTAACGCTAAAATGTTATAGTCAGGTGGATGTGGTAGGGGTTCAGCTGTATTGATTTTGTATACCTTTGTTTGTAGGATCTACATACAAGATCTATTTTTTTTATTTTTTATTTTTACGCCATGTGTATTATTTGGATTTTACTCTATATGCCCACTCATTTTGGCAGTTAAGGTCCTCTAACACAGTTTTGTGCTTAAGTAAAGATTTTCCCGGGAAATAGCTGTGATGCTTAAAATAGACGCCAGGGGAGCTAGTCTCTGATAGGACTACACCAGTCTCTCATTTCATGATTTCATGTACTCGAGAGTCAACGTTCTCTCTGCCATACGCTGTTTAATATTGGTGGGGGCCAGTGCTAGTACCAAATAAATAAATAAATAAATATACAATTTAAATATTGTATTACCTACTTAATCTATTAAATTTTAAAACAATTTTGTTAAGTAAATCATGTTAGATTTGAAAAATTTCACGTTTGGATTATATACAAGTAAGTTAATTGTCTTCTTAATTAATTAATTATTGTTGTGCAGTAGGTTTTATGTCAATTCTCCATCCTAAGAAGTGCTCTACAATTCATAAGTTAAAATGGACATTTTGGACGTAATCATCTAATTAAAAAAAAACTATATATACGAAAGTCGAAAGGAGAGCTAGGTACCATTTTCACGGAATTTTCGACCAAGATTGTAACTTAAATATTTAATTTGAAACCATAAGGTTTACATTATTTGATAACTATATTACATAGAATTTGTCCTATGTATAGTTTTTTTTAAATTAGTAGTTTACGCCCAAAATGGCTGTTTTAGTTATAGGAATTGCAGAGCGCCCATTAGGAGCCTTAACATGGAGTTATACTGTATTTTAGTCTAAATGTAGCGAACATTTTTTTATCATTGACCAATGCGGCTAATCATGCTATGTAATGGGTTTTGTTCTCTTAACTTATTGTGGAACTACATTGAGTACTTCATTTTGTGTAACATTTATTTATTGAATTTTGGGATGTTACCCGTCAATTCACATATATAAATAAGTGTGTGCTTAGTACACTACATACAGATTTTTTTCAGATGATACAGTATCAATGAATGCAGCTGTTCAACACACTGAACCATTTGGGAAGACAGTATTACGTCACAGCATGCGTTCCTTACAACATCCATTAACAAGTGATAATTCTATGGATTTTCGTCACAATCTGGGGCATCAAAAGTTAGCATACAGGAGTTTAGGCGGGAAGATGCGATGATATTGGGAATACATCGTTTAAGTTTGAATGGGTATAAAGCATATATGGAAAGAAAAGAAATCAATAGCTCTCATATACCATCACATTTTATATCATCACAATGTAACACAAACTTATACCATCAATCATCACAACCATTATCACACTCACTTACACATACCTACTCTTCCTCATGCCTCACAAAGAAACCCACAAACAATGCATGTATACTCATCCTCCAACAATCACATGAAGTTGTTTGGTGCAACTCAACTCCAAATGATTCATGACAACGTGATAAAAGGTAGGTATGATTTATTTATTGTGAACATTACTGAAAAATCATTATTGCTAATTTGTACGGAACGTTATAAATTTATACTTGTAGCATAATATTTTGAACAACATAATCAATCAGTCTTCCATTTTTGTTGAATTTGAAACTTTGTTTTTAATAAATAATTTGAGGTTTTCACGGTTTCTCGAACTGTCAAGGTAACTAGTTTTCGGCTTATACCACGTCGTTTTATTTGTTCCACAGCGTACGTTGAAAGGCTTGCCTTGCCAAAACAAGGATTTTTGGGACGATTATTCATCCTCTTAGCTCCCGATGGTGATGAGATGTTAACTCTAGGTTTGTTACGCTTTACTGCTGAGTGTGAAACCAAAAGTTCTGACGTTTCGCAAGACATTGCAGCTTGCATCTTCAGAGATTATTGTTTTAAATGTAGGTACTATAGGTAACTCCTCTTTTCTAAGCATGAAGTGATATCAAGTGCAAACGTAAGTTTGAATTAATTTAATTATATTCATGATGCTATAGTTAGTTATAGGCCTACATCATTTATTTAAGCTTTTGTGTAGATCTGCCCCAACATTATCACTTGTTAATCTAATGGTATTTTGAGGAAGCGTTTGTAATAAACATTTCTAACTTAATTTCTTTATAAATAATAATAATAACGTGTTTACTTTTCTGTGCAGGGATTGAAAGCACTTACAAGAGGTTTTAGAGCCCTTCTGTGAGCTTTTGGAACAAAATTTTTGCATTTCTGCCTTATTCATCTTATTAATCCTGATCTGGAAGAAATTTCTACTTCTTGTTATAGATAGTTTGTTATTCAAGTTTCGCTTTCTATCTCGCTTCTATCTAACAATTTACTATTATTATTATCATCATCATGTTTCTTTTGTTACTTAAGCTTCCAAATACTTCCATTACTTGAATAAAAAGACATTCTTCAGGTGTATTCCTTACTACTGTAATTGTACCTAGAAGTTTATTAATAAAAAAATGAATCTTTTCTAAATGGATATAGGTACGTGCCTACTTTTTTTTAAACTATATAATGTATTGTAGCATGCTCCATAGTACATGCCTTACTAACTTAAATTTATTTATTATAACAATCTTATTTTGTATCTATATTACCACTTTACTAATATTAACTGATGTATTCGGAATTCAGCAGGATCGCTCGGTTTAGCGCGTCGATCTGTAGAAAGAATAGATTTTAATCTTCCTTACATTTGGTGATAATGGTATAATTATGATATATGTACTGTAATTATGTTTATAAACAATTTCACAGTTGTGGATCTTTGGAAGGTTTGTTAATAACAGTAACTACTTGGTGTATTTACCTATATTTCAATGTTTTTATTGTACCTACGCAGTTGTAAAATGTCTACAACCCACTGACCATGTGACTTTTTTCATGAAAAATTCGCGTGCGTTTTATGTTTACAACTTAACATTAACCACAACAAAACTTACACCAAGACACTTATACATATTTTATAGCAATCCATTGTTGGCGGAATAAATTTGACGGCTTTACACATCTGTTAGCACTTGAAAGGAAATTCTTATCGTATTGCACTTTCAGCTGAATTCCAGAATCAGAGCCACAAGTTAATTAAATGCTATTGTGATTAACAAATAAAGTTATATAATGGGCTACGAAGAAAAATACAAGAAAGGGAAAAACCCTATCCAAGAAATTCTACTTATGAAAGGTAGAAAAGGGCTATAACAAATTGCAAAACACACATGAAAATGGTTGTGAAAGTGCTGACCTGAAGCATTATATGAAACAGATGATATTAAAAGCAACCAAAAGCACTTATTCACACTCGTAAAACATGGGAGATGTCACATTTGGGAATAATCGATATGTTCTTTTAGCATAGAAGAAACGCTCATGCATGACCTACACTATTAGAAGTTTACTGGAACTAAAATTAAATGCCGACATTTATTTCTTATTTTATAATTAAAAATTCATTAATAAAATTAAAAATTGTTGGCGTGAATCTATGCTTTGTATACAAGAGACTGGAAAGATTCCAAACTGTTTTAACTCTTAGGTATCCCATACATTTTCATCCCCTTTATCCTGTGCAAGTGTACCACCAAACTGTGTTCAATAATTTTTTACTAGGACAGTGTCTGGAAATTGTGTGTAAACTTTCCTGGTGAACCTGTTTTACAGTAGTGGATCAATAAATAAGATGGCTCTTTCACAATAGAGACGATGACCACAACACTATGCTACAGGATGCAGGAAGCTCTCAAACTGATACAAAAGTGCAGGAAAGAGGAACTGTTGGTAAACCCCACAATAACTTCCTTCATACCATTTATAAGGAAAAGGATGTCGTGGAGAATAGGCGACTACGGAACGGTCGCCTCACTTACAAATATATAATAGAAATAAGCCCCTCAGTGGCTGCCTATAGGCAGTACGGGATCGACAAATCCGAGGTACCGATGGACCTGAAGAAGAAACCACCTTCTCCTTGCATATACCGTCAGAGTTAGGTCATGTTTCTGCTCGGATGGGGGGCGCGGCTTTACCGCCTGGCCCGCAGAGAAGTAAACCTCTGTAAAAATCCCAGATCTCGAGATAAGAGAAGGCGCGGAGGAGATGAGAGGCAGGTGGGTAAATCCGGTCGAGAGCCTTTCTAACCCTGCAACCACAGGGGACGCTTTATGCCTTGCCGTATAGTGTATGGGAACACTGATCGATCGACAGTTACTTTTTCCTTCTCCTGGAACCTGTATGGCTACACCAGAGAAACCAAAGCGGACTCCCACACCCCTATATGTGAGGATGGCGCCAATGGTGCGTCTAAACGTGCAACAATGAATCGAGAAAAGCGGAAAAAAATGATGTAATAGAAGTACGGAGCATTAAAACTAGGAGGAATGGCACTCTCGGGGATATGGCAAGTTTGATTCTCACGTTCAATAAGCCGACTATTCCTCAGAAAGTCGAGGTCGGTTTTCATCCTTTGCCGGTACGACTATACATACCCGACCCCGTACGCTGCTTTAAGTGTCAGGTATTTGGCCATACCACTCTGAGATGCAGTAACGCAGTGGTCTATGTTTGCGGAAAACCGCCCCACGAAGGTACGCCGTGTGATACTCCTGTAACGTGCCCTAACTACAAGGATGATCAGTCATCTCTGTCGAGAAATTGGTCCACTTATAAGACAGATCTATAAGACAAATCTACTAACAGGTAAGTGTGGAGTGAAAACTATTACAAAAAGGGCCTTTAATTTCGACTCAATGTGCAGGGGTTTTGAGGAGGAGGAGGAAGAAGTATCACTCCATATACTGTGTTACTGCAAGGCATACATACTTAAATTGCAGGTTCTTCGGAGAAAGGAAATTACATTGAAGAACATTACAAAAAGCCTTGGTAAGATGCTTAAACATTTTTTATATGTTTGTGAGTTCTTCATCAACAGACGGATACATGCTCATGTATGGGGTTCAATGTACAAACAGTGATCACCATCTGAAATGTAATGGCAAAGCATGTCAGATTAGATGTATTTGAACATGTAATGAAAGAACTGAAAACTTTGAACGCTGTTTTAATTTTTCATTATTAATTGAATTTTTGATAAGGCAAAATTTTAAACTGGGTTTAAGAAACAATTCTCAATTCTCGAAATGAGACGAAACATGTGCCAAGTGCCCTGTAAAAATCAATAAGGAGCGTTACAATACAACAGTTGGATAGACTACATCCTTAAATAGTACCTACCTAACATTGGAAAAATAAATAGAATATGAAAAACAAACTGTTTTACTCTTTATGAACAAAAAAAGTTTCAGGAGTTTGTTTCTAAAGAAGAGATTCATTGTCTGAGATATCTGGAAGTGAAATAGCATGACACCGGCAAATATGTTAAACAAATACTAAAAATAATTATTCATATTCATTGTCACATGTCTGCGTTTAACAATTGCTTTGTATTTCTTTTTACGCAAAATTACATTAGGTAAAATTAAAACTCGCATTGTCAGTGTATATGCATAGAGCATGTAATAATTATTACATTCTCTATGGTATATGGGACACTTTACAATCTGCTTATATTCATAAGAATAGGGATAATTAGATAGATACTGTTATGTTTTATGCCTGCAATTAGCGCTTTTTTGCATGCAATTAGCAGTACTGTATACATTCTAATGGGGTACAATAAACTGCCCGTTTTTCGCGGTTTTTTGTTATTCGGTCTGTGTTTTATCAGTTTAAAGGCATTAGAAAAGGTAGATACATAAATCTATAACAAAATAATGTAAACTTGCAATTTTGTTTACATTGCGTTAGACTTATGTATTTAAATCTACTTTTTGTTTATTTGTATCCTCCGTCATATTAAAAACTTCTAAAGGATATTTTCACATAGCCTTTTAGAAGTGGCGCGCCGCGACCATTGTTCATTTAAGATTTAAAACATGTTATAGGTATAGCAAATTAATTAAATCATTACGGTATACATGATAGGTTTGGTAGTTTAGATCGGCGCCATTAGTTGATCATATTTCAATAGGTAATTCCATATTTTAAAACAACGAGACCAGTACCTACTAACCCTCAACAGGTCGGTTCCCGCCAGTATTTTTGGAAGGTATACTACATAATTGTACTTTATTTCACAGATCGCTAATCGAAATGCGCAAGATAGTAGGCAACTTGTACGTACACAATCTTTGGGAAGTGTAGGTGCTCAAACTGTCGATAGCGTTTGGCGAAGTGATGATAATTCGTCGTGTGGAAGTGATGCACATAGTATTAATGAAATTAATTTAGCAGCACGAAAACAAAAGCAGAAAGAATGGTATCTATAATAGTTATTGTTTTATCATAAATTACAGATATTGTATTTCATTTAGCATTACGAGGATTTTTCTTCTGGTATGTGACGATACTATACATTGGTTATTTGACATTTCATTTACAAATAACTAATTGCTTCTTTTTTAAATGTCGATGGTCACTCGACAAGCTGGGGATTAATTAGAACCCTAAGATTAGTATCAAATTTGGAACTCAATGTTTCGAAGGGAACGTAGAACAAAGTGAAGATTAAGACTAGGTGACTGAGGGGGGAAAAACTTATAAAGTACCTAGATATTAGATCTGAACAAAAAATTTTAAATAGTGCTATAATGATTCGTAGGATTAAACATTAAAAAATTTTTTGTAATAAATAAAGATTGAAAACGCGATCACAATGACCTTAGAAGTGAGGATGTTTAAAACAGGGGTAGTCAACCTTTTCACACCTACCGCCCACTTTTTCACCTCGATTAGTGTAGCAAAATATTCTTCCCCCGCTCCCAAAATATTCAATCGACTTGTCCTTATCACTTGGATGATTTGTAGACAGATGTTCTCGCAATTTACTTGGCTTCATTGCCTCATTTGATAGTACGCAACGTATATCTGAAATGCTGGAAATCGAATATGCCTGATAAATAAAAATGTTTTTAAATACGTAATGTTTTCAACAGTATATTGTTTTTAAAAAATCAATTATGTTTGAACCAACAGGAAGTATCTTTCTATATCGGAAAAAAATTCTACCGCTCACCGAAAAATCCTTACACCCCACCAGTGGGCGGTAGAGACCAGGTTGACTACCCCTGGTTTAGGATGTCATTTTACCTACCGATGTTTCTAGACGTATAACGTCGTGCCTACTAACTTCTCAAATTGTTTTAAATTCCGCCACAAATCTCGACCACCACGAGATTTTCGAACTAAATACGCAGTATTTGAGTGAAATTCTATTTATATTGGCGTACGGCCCATTATGTTTGGCAGTGACCTCTACAATTTTATGGATAATTGTAATGTTTCTTAAACAAATCCAATGATTTTAAATTTTCCAAATTCTGTCAATGTTAAATCCGTATAACCATTGCACCCACAGTGCACCTCCCATTTGCACAACTCTGCTTATCCGTAAATTTGAATCTTATATAGGTATCCCATAATTTCCATTACTTGTCTTTATAATAGAATAGTTCTTATTTACAAATGTGTTCAGTTTAATTATTCCTACTGGTGTGTTTTTTTGTACTTCCATCACTTTAAATTCTTGTAGTGCCAATTATTTAATTTATAGGTTTGAAACATCGTTAGATGGTCCTGCACCTTCAACTCCAACACGATCTCATTCGGTAATGTCTTCTACGCTACAGTCATCAATAGCTTCAATATCTCCAGAAGAAAAATACATGGAAATGAACCCTCACAAATCTCCATTAGAAATACCATCTGAATCAAAACGTCAACCATCTCCAACGGTTCACGAACCAAACATGGAATTATTTAATAACAACATTCCAAAACATGGAACTCTTATACAAGCTGGGCAATGTAAACCGTATCATGAAGAGACGAAACCTTGCGAGATGTAAGATTTTTATAAATACTCTACAAAAGTTAAGGAATCGCGAATTAAACCTTCGAACTTTACAGGGATCGCCATCACTGGCACAACGTAGGTAACTTAAATGAAACTTTTGTAGAAGAAAACCCTAACGCTGTTCAGAAGGTAATTTATCAACCATTACAAGCCATGACATGTCAACCTTTTAGTCCAAATAAGAAGGTAATATTTGAAATTGTGTGATAATTTTAGTAAAACGATGTATTTCAGCACTTTCAAAAGAGGTACTATTGATAATGTCGGAAGCCCAACTTCTTTAAATTCAACTTTAAATTTCGCTCAACTAACATCAAATATTGCTGATAAATCTGTGACGGTACCTACTTATTTATCACATTTAGATATTAATTAATGTTTTGTTCGGTATTTGTAAAATGATCAACAGGTCGCACGCGCTTAGGAAAACTTGGATTTGGATACGCAATGGTCATTTTAGCGCGCCTAAACTTAAAGTACGTGTTTTGTGTACCGCACATTGGGCCTTTACTCGTTAGCGACCCAATTCGACTTCGACATGCGCCGGTTTAGTTTTCCTTAACGCGCTCGACCTGTAGCTGTAAAATTATATTTTGACTAATGTGTTTATACCACTTATGTTAAATTTTTCTTTATCCATTTACATCGAACGATTGTCAAATATTTAGTAGGTATCTCCATTTGGCTTGGCTATGTGTAGACTGTCAATTTGAGACAACGACTTTTCTGCCTATACCAAAGATAATTTTCTAGTGAAACAAAATTGAATGAATGCAAAATAATGTGACAATGGATAATGAAAAAAAAATACGTTTTAAACTTGAGATAACCGCGCCTGAGATCCTACCGAACTTTACAAGATCCGGCAATATGTAAAAGAGCTTCCTAAGGTTTGCAATGACGCTTTTCTCACTTGAAAAATAGAGGTGTTTACGCAGAATCTTTTTGCTTCCGTTCGTCAACCTGTAAGCATCGTTTCGATAGTTTGTTTGGTGGTGCATTCCAGTGTCTTTTTTGTTTCATGGTTGTGCCGATTTTCCTTTAATGTTTTGCATTTGTTTAACTACTAGAGTCAGAGGCGGATTTACGAATTCGCCGCCCCTAGGCTGGAAACATTTTGCCGTCCCTCATCTACAGTAATTTTCGCTAAAATATTGTATTTTTTCATATGATTTGAATTTGTCTAGATGTCATTTTATTATTTAATCTTTTTAACTCCAACATTTGCCGCCCCCTAAAATTTGCCGCCCTAGGCTATAGCCTTTCTAGCCTTATGGTAAATCCGACTCTGACTAGAGTCATTATTTATTGTTTATTATTAATTGTGGTGTAAATTTTGCATAAATGATTCTTCGCGGTATAACGGTTTGAACTTGCGTTGGGGTTATTCATGTAATTGTTTGTCCCGTGCTTGATATGTTAATAGAAGATTAACAAATGGTACCTATATCAATTTTGCATTTACTTGTTTGTCAACAGCATGGCGGTTTTGTAGAAGCATCCTTATCGCAACTGCTGCTTCTGCCAATGGAGCGCGCTGATTGTTAACACTCGCATTATATGCCTGTTAACACCTGTCGCATTTATTGTAAATCTTTGTATTAATTTCTTTGCATTTCCAACAATTGGCAAAAATGACTGTAACCTGGAATGCGTATGTACCTACTAATCATTTCTCCCGTGCAGGTGAAGAATTAATTAAGTTTATCCTGATTGCTCCTCAACCCTAATCTGATTACCTATAGGCTGGTAATACCCGCACCACATTAACTACTAACCCATTCTTTTCTGTTTAGAATCAAGTATTTTTCTTATGTAAAAGGTGTAAATTGATAGATATGCTAGATTTCAATTTTGCGTTCGATTCTATATTTCTTATGCACCGGTGTTCTACAACCGCCAGAATGACAGTTCCTGAGTCACCTAACTGCATGTACTTTTGTTTAAGCAGGTGGCCGTAGTTGCCGCTTGTAACGTTTGGTATATTTTTCGTGTCTGAAACTGTAAAACTTGTTTTCAATGCACCTATTTTATGTTTAAATATAAATGTGTTTGATTGTAATTGTTATTATGTGTGCATTGAATGTACCTAATCTTTGTAATTTGGTGCGTAAAGTATTGAGATTAATTGAAGGCCTTCAGCCTTCAACAATTTAAATTTTTATGTTATGTCTTAATATTTATAAATTGCCTGGTGCTGTAATTTTTGATCTTTATTTAATTAATTGTATAAACGAGAAGTTTTCTTGCCAGTTCTTTCTTCTCGTAATCATCGCTTGAACTGTGCACTCCTCTTTCGGTTTATGTTACAAAGTAACCAAATTTTAGGGAAAGTTAAATAAATACATTTTTGATGGTTATTGCTGGTTGTTTTGATACTTCCTTCCGATTATAGTTCACTGCCAGTGTATTCATGTCTTTTAAACGATATGGTATAATTTGCATTCTTATAAAGCAATCACTGCAGTACAGATTGCCATTTCAGCTAACCTTAATTGATTTTATAAATGAGTGAGGTTTTATTTTTCTGAATAGTGGGACCATCAGGATGGCCTTAAAAAACACACGACTATGATAATTAACAGATTAATAAAAGGAAGCTATAAGTGCTAATGAGCTCCACAAAGGTCTTTCGGAACCAAATTTGAGAGTAAGAGGTTGACTTATCCCTGATTATGATGAGTTTTTAATGCTTGTCGGTCACCAAAAACAACACACAGGGTATATGACAAGGGGCTTCGCCAAAGTACTGGTTGGAATTAGAGTATGTGGATGAAGTATATGTCTGCTTGTGTTAAAACGTTAAGGATTTTCTAAATGAATTAAAGGGATTGGAATTGTATTTTCTTGAAAATAATTATTATTTCAAAAACGTTTCAAGATATTTATTTTATGAAACGTGGCATGTCTTCATTTCTTAGAAGTCTACATTTCCAAAAATACTTTTTTTCAAAATTGCGGACTTTCAAAAATTTTAAAGTAAAATTCCATCAAAACTACTTACTAAATAAAATTAAATTGGGCAAAAAACAACATTGCAATTGCAATTTCTTGCAACTTATCTTAAAAGGTAGCCTACCCAACATTCAGTGTTGCACTGTAGGAAAATAAACCGAAAATGATAAATTCAACACTTTCCTTCATTTTACAGCTAGGTATTTCATTCATAACACTAAATGCAGGTTCATTACACAACACTTTGTTACGCCATATCCTCAATCAACGGTTACGCTTAATGGCTTCATTTTTTCCCACCTCCCTTCAATTGCATCAATCATCTAAATATAATTTGATTCAATATGAATAGGAGGAAGTTTCGTACTACCAAAGACCATTATGGTCTTTATGGTCTTTGGTACTACCAAAAAGTATATTATAATTTACAACTCTTACCATATGAATAAGTAACTTATTCAATGGTAGGTACTACTTCAATTCAATTTATCCTCCAATTATTTAGAATGCAACTTAGCCACATTATGCATCATTAAATCATAGGTATTTCAATTTAAGATGTAGGGTATGCTGTGACCTGTAATTGCAATTGGTACAGTAACTGAGGATGGTAATTCAATTCATTATGTAAGTATGTACTCATACATTCATGCTGCAAATATCACGCGAGTAGGCCGTTTATTGCCGGTATACACAGTGGCGTACCGACACAGTTGGGGGCCTGGGGCGGCACTAGATGAGGGGGCCTATATATATTTTGTCGGCCTGAACTATTGTGAACTACCTAGTATACGTCCACGTCAGCCACAGCGCGCGAGTCGATTTGTATCTCATGGTGAAGGGGTGACAGCGGACAGACACTAAAATCTTTAACCTAAGTTGAATTCGTAAATAATTATACAAATAGAAAACATTTTCACGATTAAAAGTATTTTATTACAGTAAAACCTCTATAAACCGGAACGATATGGTACAAAATTTGTTTCCGCCTTAAACGGAAATCTGTTTATGGTGGAAAGTTATCTTTATAAAAGCAAAATAATTTCTATTGTAGGTATATACAGGGTGTCTCAGGTTTAATAATCAGGACGTTGACATTTTGTAGAAAAACAGATTTTAAGGTGGGTTGCTCCTATAAACACAGGTCCTAAAATTCTTTGTTTCTGAGATACAGGGCGTTAAAATTGTCTAAAAAATAAAGTTTTGATTTAGTTATTTCCGAGTTTATTTCCGAACTGTGGAAAATATTCAAACCAAAATTGGCACACAAGATACATGGACAGAGGGTCATAAGATTGAATAACATGAATTTTTTTAATCAACCAGTGGCAGAAATATGGGTAATCCGTTCTTCTAATTTGATAAATAAAAAGAGTACGGCTCTGAATTAAATATTCTCAATATCTTTTTCGATAGAGCATTCAATTCTGAACAAAAAATGACTTTTAACTTTTTTCGGTTCTGTTACCGTCCGGCCGCAAACTATATTTTTGTCATTTATTTCACGAAAAACGTATTTTGGCTGTGTACAAAAACGATGGCTGCCATGGATCTTATGACCCTCTGTCCGTATCTTGTGTGCCAATTTTGGTTTGAATATTTTCCACAGCTCGGAAATAAATAAATAAAAACTATATTTTTTAGAAAATTTTAACCCCCTGTATCTCAGAAAAAGAGAGTTTTAGGACCTATGTTTATAGGAGCAACCCACCTTGAAATGTGATTTTCTACAAAATGTCAAAGTCGTGATCATTCAACCCGGGACACCCTGTATACTAATCATGTACAGTATGTACTTAAAAAATTTGTGTGAAACAGTTGTCGTTAATAAATTAAACTTTTTTAAAACAGTTTTCTATTTTTGATTATTTTTAAAAACTGCTCTTTCCAATTTTTTTACAACTAGACAAAAGAGTCGTTTCCTGTACTGAAAAAACGGGACTAACACAAACATTGGTAATACGCAGGCTTCCTTCTTACTCTAACTCAGGGTCCACCCGTCCACCTTAGACAGTTTTTAACTGTATTTAGAACAAGTATAAGCAGTTGTCTAACATTCGGGGGCCTATAACGACGTAGGACCTGGGCCGATTTTTTATTATTGAAAAAATAAAATAAAAGTATTTTCATATTTGGGGGCCTATGCCGACACGGGGCCTGGGGCGGACCGCCCCTACCGCCCCACCCTCGGTACGCCACTGGGTATACATTATAATAGTGAATAATTAATAGTCCGGGAGCCGGCCACCTTTTTTACAATCAATTAGTATACTTTTTATGGGTCTAGGACACTTTATTGCCGTCAGCTGAGTCAGCTCATGGCCGTCAACTCACTACACTACCGCCATGTCATTGCCATGCCAACTCATTGCCGGTTAACTCTTTGCTAAGCCAACTCATTGCCGGCTTTAAATTATTGTTTAGTATAGCATTAGTGATCACTTTTAATTAGCACCTGCACTTGGCTTTCTTTTACATATAATTACATATTTTTTTATCATTACTTGATTGCATCAGACAGGTTCGATTACGCAGGTATTACTGTATAAAATGACTTACGAATGAACAGTTTTCCATACAAAAATTTCTTCACTTTTTTGCAAAAAAGCAAGGTTAACCACTTGGTATTTTTTCTGGCTAAAAAACGAACTCTCGAAATTCGACCAAGTAAAGGCTTTTTCTTTTAGATCATTAGACACCAATTAAATAATTCCAACCCGTTCCATTCTAAGTCTCACCGTTTCGGAGATATCGCTCTTTAAACATCTTATCTACTAGACACTAGAGGGTCTCCTCGCAGACACCTTTCCTCCATTATCGTGCAAATGAGACACTTACAGGCGGACCTCGCACACTTTTTGTACTTTAAACTATCTTTTATGAAGTAAACTAACATATTCTACACTTTTTCCGCATAAAAAATTTCTTCACTTTTTGGCCTAAAAGGCAAGGTTAATCACTCGGTATTTTCTCTGGCTAAAAAACAGTAAGTGTCTCATTTGCACGATAATGGAGGAAATGTGTCTGCGAGGAGACCCTCTATTAAGATCTTTAAAGAGCGATATCTCCGAAACGGTTCGACTTAGAATGGAACGGGTTGGAATTATTTAATTGGCGTGTAATGATCTAAATGAAACGATATTTATTTGGTCGAATTTCGAGAGTTCGTTTTTTAACCAGAAAAAATACCAAGGGGTTAACCTTGCTTTTTTGGCCAAAAAGTGAAGAAATTTTTTATTCGAAAAAAGTGCAGGATATGTTAGTTTACTTCATAAAAGATAGTTTAAAGTAGAAAAAGTGTACCAAGTCCACCTATAAGTGTCTCATTTGTACGATAATGGAGGAATGGGCGCTGCGAAGGGACCCTCTATTTGGATCATTAAAGTGCGATATCTCCGAAACGGTTCGACTTAGAATGGAACGGATTGGAATTATTTAATTGTCGTCTAACGATCTAAAAGAAACAATCGTTACTTGGTCGAATTTCGAGAGATCGTTTTTTAGCCTGAAAAAACTCAAAGGGGTTAACCTTGCTTTTTTTGCAAAAAAATGAAGAAATTTTTTGTTCGAGATAAATTCAAAATATGTTAGTTTACTTCATAAAAGATAGTTTAGAGTAAAAAAAGTGTACCAGGTCGAGCTGTAAGTGTCTCATTTGTACGGTAATGGAGGAAAGGGTGCTGCGAAGGGACCCTCTATTTGGATCTTAAAAGGTGCGATATCTCCGAAACGGTTCGACTTAGAATGGAACGGTTTGGATTTAATTGTCGTCTAACGATCTAAAAGAAACAATCGTTACTTGGTCGAATTTCGAGAGTTCGTTTTTTAGCCTGAAAAAACTCAAAGGGGTTAACCTTGCTTTTTTTGCAAAAAAATGAAGAAATTTTTTGTTCGAGATAAATTCAAAATATGTTAGTTTACTTCATAAAAGATAGTTTAGAGTAAAAAAGTGTACCAGGTCGAGCTGTAAGTGTCTCATTTGTACGGTAATGGAGGAAAGGGTGCTGCGAAGGGACCCTCTATTTGGATCTTTAAAGTTGCGATATCTTCGAAACGGTTCGACTTAGAATGGAACGGTTTGGATTTAATTGTCGTCTAACGATCTAAAAGAAACAATCGTTACTTGGTCGAATTTCGAGAGTTCGTTTTTTAGCCTGAAAAACTCAAAGGGGTTAACCTTGCTTTTTTTGCAAAAAAATGAAGAAATTTTTTGTTCGAGATAAGTTCAAAATATGTTAGTTTACTTCATAAAAGATAGTTTAGAGTAAAAAAAGTGTACCATGTCGAGCTGTAAGTGTCTCATTTGTACGTAATGGAGGAAAGGGCGCTGCGAAGGGACCCTCTATTTGGATCTTTAAAGTGCGATATCTCCGAAACGGTTCCACTTAGAATGGAACGGTTTGCAATTATTTGTACGGTAACCGTTTCGGAGATATCGCAACTTTAAAGATCCAAATAGAGGGTCCCTTCGCAGCGCCCTTTCCTCCATTACCGTACAAATGAGACACATACAGCTCCACCTGGTACACTTTTTTAACTCTAAACAATCTTTATGAAGTAAACTAACATATTTTGAACTTATCTCGAATAAAAAATTTCTTCATTTTTTTGCAAAAAAAGCAAGGTTAACCCCTTTGAGTTTTCTCAGGCTAAAAAACGAACTCTCGAAATTCGACCAAGTAACGATTGTTTCTTTTAGATCGTTAGACGACAATTAAATAATTCCAAACCGTTCCATTCTAAGTCGAACCGTTTCGGAGATAACGCACTTTAAAGATCCAAATAGAGGGTCCCTTCGCAGCGCCCTTTCCTCCATTACCGTACAAATGAGACACTTACAGCTCGACCTGGTACACTTTTTTACTCTAAACTATCTTTTATGAAGTAAACTAACATATTATTTTGAACTTATCTCGAATAAAAAATTTCTTCATTTTTTTGCAAAAAAAGCAAGGTTAACCCCTTTGAGTTTTTTCAGGCTAAAAAACGAACTCTCGAAATTCGACCAAGTAACGATTGTTTCTTTTAGATCGTTAGACGACAATTAAATAATTCCAAACCGTTCCATTCTAAGTCGAACCGTTTCGGAGATATCGCTACTTTAAAGTTCCAAATAGAGGGTCCCTTCGCAGCGCCCTCTTCGCCATTACCGTACAAATGAGACACTTACAGCTCGACCTGGTACACTTTTCTTACTCTAAACTATCTTTTATGAAGTAAACTAACATATTTTGAACTTATCTCGAACAAAAAATTTCTTCATTTTTTTGCAAAAAAAGCAAGGTTAACCCCTTTGAGTTTTTTCAGGCTAAAAAACGAACTCTCGAAATTCGACCAAGTAACGATTGTTTCTTTTAGATTGTTAGACGACAATTAAAAAATTCCAAACCGTTCCATTGTAAGTCGAACCGTTTCGGAGAAATCGCAACTTTAAAGATCCAAATAGAGGGTCCCTTCGCAGCGCCCTTTCCTCCATTACCGTACAAATGAGACGCTTACAGCTCGACCTGGTACACTTTTTTACTCTAAACTATCTTTTATGAAGTAAACTAACATATTTTGAAATTATCTCGAACAAAAAATTTCTTCATTTTTTTGCAAAAAAAGCAAGGTTAACCCCTTTGAGTTTTTTCAGGCTAAAAAACGAACTCTCGAAATTCGACCAAGTAACGATTGTTTCTTTTAGATCGTTAGACGACAATTAAATAATTCCAAACCGTTCCATTCTAAGTCGAACCGTTTCGGAGATATCGCAACTTTAAAGATCCAAATAGAGGGTCCCTTCGCAGCGCCCTTTCCTCCATTACCGTACAAATGAGACGCTTACAGCTCCACCTGGTACACTTTTTTTACTCTCTAAACTATCTTTTATGAAGTAAACTAACATATTTTGAACTTATCTCGAACAAAAAATTTCTTCATTTTTTGCAAAAAAAGCAAGGTTAACCCCTTTGAGTTTTTTCAGGCTAAAAAACGAACTCTCGAAATTCGACCAAGTAACGATTGTTATTTCTTTTAGATTGTTAGACGACAATTAAATAATTCCAAACCGTTCCATTCTAAGTCGAACCGTTTCGGAGATATCGCAACTTTAAAGATCCAAATAGAGGGTCCCTTCGCAGCGCCCTTTCCTCCATTACCGTACAAATGAGACACATACAGCTCCACCTGGTACACTTTTTTAACTCTAAACAATCTTTTATGAAGTAAACTAACATTTTTTGAACTTATCTCGAACAAAAAATTTCTTCATTTTTTTGCAAAAAAAGCAAGGTTAACCCCTTTGAGTTTTTTCAGGCTAAAAAACGAACTCTCGAAATTCGACCAAGTAACGATTGTTTCTTTTAGATCGTTACACGACAATTAAATAATTCCAAACCGTTCCATTCTAAGTCGAGCCGTTTCGGAGATATCGCAACTTTAAAGATCCAAATAGAGGGTCCCTTCGCAGCGCTCTTTCCTCCATTACCGTACAAATGAGACGCTTACAGCTCGACCTGGTACACTTTTTTACTCTAAACTATCTTTTATGAAGTAAACTAACATATTTTGAACTTATCTCGAACAAAAAATTTCTTCATTTTTTTTGGAAAAAAACCAAGGTTAACCCCTTTGAGTTTTTTCAGGCTAAAAAACGAACTCTCGAAATTCGACCAAGTAACGATTGTTTCTTTTAGATCGTTAGACGACAATTAAATAATTCCAAACCGTTCCATTCTAAGTCGAACCGTTTCGGAGATATCGCAACTTTAAAGATCCCTTCGCAGCGCCCTTTCCTCCATTACCGTACAAATCAGACACAGACAGCTCCACCTGGTACACTTTTTTTACTCTAAACTATCTTTTATGAAGTAAACTAACATATTTTGAACTTATCTCGAACAAAAAATTTCTTCATTTTTTTGCAAAAAAAGCAAGGTTAACCCCTTTGAGTTTTTTCAGGCTAAAAAACGAACTCTCGAAATTCGACCAAGTAACGATTGTTTCTTTTAGATCGTTAGACGACAATTAAATAATTCCAAACCGTTCCATTCTAAGTCGAACCGTTTCGGAGATATCGCAACTTTAAAGATCCAAATAGAGGGTCCCTTCGCAGCGCCCTTTCCTCCATTACCGTACAAATGAGACGCTTACAGCTCGACCTGGTCACTTTTTTTACTCTCTAAACTATCTTTTATGAAGTAAACTAACATATTTTGAACTTATCTCGAACAAAAAATTTCTTCATTTTTTTGGAAAAAAACCAAGGTTAACCCCTTTGAGTTTTTTCAGGCTAAAAAACGAACTCTCGAAATTCGACCAAGTAACGATTGTTTCTTTTAGATCGTTAGACGACAATTGAATAGTTCCAAACCGTTCCATTCTAAGTCGAACCGTTTCGGAGATATGGCAACTTTAAAGATCCCTTCGCAGCGCCCTTTCCTTCATTACCGTACAAATGAGACACATACAGCTCCACCTGGTACACTTTTTTTACTCTAAACTATCTTTTATGAAGTAAACTAACATATTTTGAACTTATCTCGAACAAAAAATTTCTTCATTTTTTTGCAAAAAAAGCAAGGTTAACCCCTTTGAGTTTTTTCAGGCTAAAAAACGAACTCTCGAAATTCGACCAAGTAACGATTGTTTCTTTTAGATCGTTAAGACGACAATTAAATAATTATTTTGGAAAAAAAGCAAGGTTAACCCCTTTGAGTTTTTTCAGGCTAAAAAACGAACTCTCGAAATTCGACCAAGTAACGATTGTTTCTTTTAGATCGTTAAGTCGAACCGTTTCGGAGATATCGCAACTTTAAAGATCCAAATAGAGGGTCCCTTCGCAGCGCCCTTTCCTCCATTACCGTACAAAAGAGACGCTTACAGCTCGACCTGGTACACTTTTTTACGCTAAACTATCTTTTATGAAGTAAACTAACATATTTTGAAATTATCTCGAATAAAAAATTTCTTCATTTTTTTGCAAAAAAGCAAGGTTAACCCTTTTGAGTTTTTTCAGGCTAAAAAACGAACTCTCGAAATTCGACCAAGTAACGATTGTTTCTTTTAGATCGTTAAGACGACAATTAAATAATTCCAAACCGTTCCATTCTAAGTCGAACCGTTTCGGAGATATCGCAACTTTAAAGATCCAAATAGAGGGTCCCTTCGCAGCGCCCTTTCCTCCATTACCGTACAAAAGAGACGCTTACAGCTCGACCTGATACACTTTTTTACTCTAAACTATCTTTTATGAAGTAAACTAACATATTTTGAAATTATCTCGAATAAAAAATTTCTTCATTTTTTTGCAAAAAAAGCAAGGTTAACCCCTTTGAGTTTTTTCAGGCTAAAAAACGAACTCTCGAAATTCGACCAAGTAACGATTGTTTCTTTTAGATCGTTAGACGACAATTAAATAATTCCAAACCGTTTAATTCTAAGTCGAACCGTTTCGGAGATATCGCAACTTTAAAGATCCAAATAGAGGGTCCCTTCGCAGCGCCCTTTCCTCCATTACCGTACAAATGAGTCGCTTACAGCTCGACCTGGTCACTTTTTTTACTCTCTAAACTATCTTTTATGAAGTAAACTAACATATTTTGAACTTATCTCGAACAATAAATTTCTTCATTTTTTTGCAAAAAAAGAAAGGTTAACCCCTTTGAGTTTTTTCAGGCTAAAAAACGAACTCTCGAAATTCGACCAAGTAACGATTGTTTCTTTTAGATCGTTAGACTACAATTAAATAATTCCAAACGGTTCCATTCTAAGTCGAACCGTTTCGGAGATAACGCACTTTAAAGATCCAAATAGAGGGTCCCTTCGCAGCGCCCTTTCCTCCATTACCGTACAAATGAGACACTTACAGCTCGACCTGGTACACTTTTTACTCTAAACTATGTTTTATGAAGTAAACTAACATATTTTGAACTTATCTCGATAAAAAAATTTCTTCATTTTTTTGCAAAAAAAGCAAGGTTAACCCCTTTGAGTTTTTTCAGGCTAAAAAACGAACTCTCGAAATTCGACCAAGTAACGATTGTTTCTTTTAGATCGTTAGACGACAATTGAATAATTCCAAACCGTTCCATTCTAAGTCGAACCGTTTCGGAGATATCGCAACTTTAAAGATCCAAATAGAGGGTCCCTTCGCAGCGCCCTTTCCTCCATTACCGTACAAAAGAGACGCTTACAGCTCGACCTGGTACACTTTTTTACTCTAATCTATCTTTTATGAAGTAAACTAACATATTTTGAAATTATCTCGAATAAAAAATTTCTTCATTTTTTTGCAAAAAAAACAAGGTTAACCCCTTTGAGTTTTTTCAGGCTAAAAAACGAACTCTCGAAATTCGACCAAGTAACGATCGTTTCTTTTAGATCGTTAGACGACAATTAAATAATTCCAAACCGTTCCATTCTAAGTCGAACCGTTTCGGAGATATCGCAACTTTAAAGATCCAAATAGAGGGTCCCTTCGCAGCGCCCTTTCCTCCATTACCGTACAAATGAGACGCTTACAGCTCGACCTGGTCACTTTTTTTACTCTCTAAACTATCTTTTATGAAGTAAACTAACATATTTTGAACTTATCTCGAACAACAAATTTCTTCATTTTTTTGCAAAAAAAGCAAGGTTAACCCCTTTGAGTTTTTTCAGGCTAAAAAACGAACTCTCGAAATTCGACCAAGTAACGATTGTTTCTTTTAGATCGTTAGACGACAATTAAATAATTCCAAACCGTTCCATTCTAAGTCGAACCGTTTCGGAGATATCGCAACTTTAAAGATCCAAATAGAGGGTCCCTTCGCAGCGCCCTTTCCTCCATTACCGTACAAATGAGACACATACAGCTCCACCTGGTACACTTTTTTAACTCTAAACAATCTTTTATGAAGTAAACTAACATTTTTTGAACTTATCTCGAACAAAAAATTTCTTCATTTTTTTGGAAAAAAACTAAGGTTAACCCCTTTGAGTTTTTTCAGGCTAAAAAACGAACTCTCGAAATTCGACCAAGTAACGATTGTTTCTTTTAGATCGTTAGACGACAATTAAATAATTCCAAACCGTTCCATTCTAAGTCGAACCGTTTCGGAGATATCGCAACTTTAAAGATCCACTAGGTCTCGCAGCGCCCTTTCTTCCATTACCGTACAAATGAGACGCATACAGCTCGCACCTGGTACAATTTTTTTACTCTAAACTATCTTTTATGAAGTAAACTAACATATTTTGAACTTATCTCGAACAAAAAATTTCTTCATTTTTTTGGAAAAAAACCAAGGTTAACCCCTTTGAGTTTTTTCAGGCTAAAAAACGAACTCTCGAAATTCGACCAAGTAACGATTGTTTCTTTTAGATCGTTAGACGACAGTTGAATAATTCCAAACCGTTCCATTCTAAGTCGAACCGTTTCGGAGATATCGCAACTTTAAAGATCCAAATAGAGGGTCCCTTCGCAGCGCCCTTTCCTCCATTACCGTACAAAAGAGACGCTTACAGCTCGACCTGGTACACTTTTTTTACTCTAAACTATCTTTTATGAAGTAAACTAACATATTTTGAAATTATCTCGAACAAAAAATTTCTTCATTTTTTTGCAAAAAAAGCAAGGTTAACCCCTTTGAGTTTTTTCAGGCTAAAAAACGAACTCTCGAAATTCGACCAAGTAACGATTGTTTCTTTTAGATCGTTAGACGACAATTAAATAATTCCAAACGGTTCCATTCTAAGTCGAACCGTTTCGGAGATATCGCACTTTAAAGATCCAAATAGAGGGTCCCTTCGCAGCGCCCTTTCCTCCATTACCGTACAAATGAGACACTTACAGCTCGACCTGGTACACTTTTTTACTCTAAACTATCTTTTATGAAGTAAACTAACATATTTTGAACTTATCTCGAACAAAAAATTTCTTCATTTTTTTGCAAAAAAAGCAAGGTTAACCCCTTTGAGTTTTTTCAGGCTAAAAACGAACTCTCGAAATTCGACCAAGTAACGATTGTTTCTTTTAGATCGTTAAGACGACAATTAAATAATTCCAAACCGTTCCATTCTAAGTCGAACCGTTTCGGAGATATCGCAACTTTAAAGATCCAAATAGAGGGTCCCTTCGCAGCGCCCTTTCCTCCATTACCGTACAAAAGAGACGCTTACAGCTCGACCTGGTACACTTTTTTACTCTAAACTACCTTTTATGAAGTAAACTAACATATTTTGAAATTATCTCGAATAAAAAATTTCTTCATTTTTTTGCAAAAAAAGCAAGGTTAACCCCTTTGAGTTTTTTCAGGCTAAAAAACGAACTCTCGAAATTCGACCAAGTAACGATTGTTTCTTTTAGATCGTTAGACGACAATTGAATAGTTCCAAACCGTTCCATTCTTAGTCGAACCGTTTCGGGGATATCGCACTTTAAAGATCCAAATAGGGGGTCCCTTCGCAGCGCCCTTTCCTCCATTACCGTACAAATGAGACACTTACAGCTCGACCTGGTACACTTTTTTTTACTCTAAACTATCTTTTATGAAGTAAACTAACATATTTTGAACTTATCTCGAACAAAAAATTTCTTCATTTTTTTGCAAAAAAAGCAAGGTTAACCCCTTTGAGTTTTTTCAGGCTAAAAAACGAACTCTCGAAATTCGACCAAGTAACGATTGTTTCTTTTAGATCGTTAAGACGACAATTAAATAATTCCAAACCGTTCCATTCTAAGTCGAACCGTTTCGGAGATATCGCAACTTTAAAGATCCAAATAGAGGGTCCCTTCGCAGCGCCCTTTCCTCCATTACCGTACAAAAGAGACGCTTACAGCTCGACCTGGTACACTTTTTTACTCTAAACTACCTTTTATGAAGTAAACTAACATATTTTGAAATTATCTCGAATAAAAAATTTCTTCATTTTTTTGCAAAAAAAGCAAGGTTAACCCCTTTGAGTTTTTTCAGGCTAAAAAACGAACTCTCGAAATTCGACCAAGTAACGATTGTTTCTTTTAGATCGTTAGACGACAATTAAATAATTCCAAACCGTTCCATTCTAAGTCGAACCGTTTCGGAGATATCGCAACTTTAAAGATCCCTTCGCAGCGCTCTTTCCTCCATTACCGTACAAATGAGACACATACAGCTCCACCTGGTACACTTTTTTTACTCTAAACTATCTTTTATGAAGTAAACTAACATATTTTGAACTTATCTCGAACAAAAAATTCTTCTTCATTTTTTTGCAAAAAAAGCAAGGTTAACCCCTTTGAGTTTTTTCAGGCTAAAAAACGAACTCTCGAAATTCGACCAAGTAACAATTGTTTCTTTTAGATCGTTAGACGACAATTAAATAATTCCAAACCGTTCCATTCTAAGTCGAACCGTTTCGGGGATATCGCAACTTTAAAGTTCAAATGAGGTCCCTTCGCAGCGCCCTCTTCGCATTACCGTACAATGAGACACTTACAGCTCGACCTGGTACACTTTTTTTACTCTAAACTATCTTTTATGAAGTAAACTAACATATTTTGAACTTATCTCGAACAAAAAATTTCTTCATTTTTTGCAAAAAAAGCAAGGTTAACCCCTTTGAGTTTTTCAGGCTAAAAAACGAACTCTCGAAATTCGACCAAGTAACGATTGTTTCTTTTAGATCGTTAGACGACATTAAATAATTCCAAACCGTTCCATTCTAAGTCGAACCGTTTCGGAGAAATCGCAACTTTAAAAAGAGGTCCCTTCGCAGCGCCCTTTCCTCCATTACCGTACAAATGAGACCACATACAGCTCCACCTGGTACACTTTTTTTACTCTAAACTATCTTTTATGAAGTAAGCTAACATATTTTGAACTTATCTCGAACAAAAAATTTCTTCATTTTTTTGCAAAAAAAGCAAGGTTAACCCCTTTGAGTTTTTTCAGGCTAAAAAACGAACTCTCGAAATTCGACCAAGTAACGATTGTTTCTTTTAGATCGTTAGACGACAATTAAATAATTCCAAACCGTTCCATTCTAAGTCGAACCGTTTCGGAGATATCGCAACTTTAAAGATCCAAATAGGGTCCCTTCGCAGCGCCCTTTCCTTCCTCATTACCGTACAAATGAGACACATACAGCTCCACCTGGTACACTTTTTTAACTCTAAACAATCTTTTATGAAGTAAACTAACATTTTTTGAACTTATCTCGAACAAAAAATTTCTTCATTTTTTTGCAAAAAAAGCAAGGTTAACCCCTTTGAGTTTTTCAGGCTAAAAAACGAACTCTCGAAATTCGACCAAGTAACGATTGTTTCTTTTAGATCGTTAGACGACAATAAATTAAATAATTCCAAACCGTTCCATTCTAAGTCGAACAGTTTCGGAGATATCGCAACTTTAAAGATCCAAATAGAGGTCCCTTCGCAGCGCCCTTTCCTCCATTACCGTACAAATGAGACACTTACAGCTCGACCTGGTACACTTTTTTTACTCTAAACTATCTTTTATGAAGTAAACTAACATATTTTGAAATTATCTCGAACAAAAAATTTCTTCATTTTTTTGCAAAAAAAGCAAGGTTAACCCCTTTGAGTTTTTTCAGGCTAAAAAACGACCTCTCGAAATTCGACCAAGTAACGATTGTTTCTTTTAGATCGTTAGACGACAATTAAATAATTCCAAACTGTTCCATTCTAAGTTGAACCGTTTCGGAGATATCGCAACTTTAAAGATCCAAATAGAGGGTCCCTTCGCAGCGCCCTTTCTTCCATTACCGTACAAATGAGACACATACAGCTCCACCTGGTACAATTTTTTTACTCTAAACTATCTTTTATGAAGTAAACTAACATATTTTGAACTTATCTCGAACAAAAAATTTCTTCATTTTTTTGGAAAAAAACCAAGGTTAACCCCTTTGAGTTTTTTCAGGCTAAAAAACGAACTCTCGAAATTCGACCAAGTAACGATTGTTTCTTTTAGATCGTTAGACGACAGTTGAATAGTTCCAAACCGTTCCATTCTAAGTCGAACCGTTTCGGAGATATCGCAACTTTAAAGATCCAAATAGAGGGTCCCTTCGCAGCGCCCTTTCCTCCATTACCGTACAAAAGAGACGCTTACAGCTCGACCTGGTACACTTTTTTACTCTAAACTATCTTTTATGAAGTAAACTAACATATTTTGAAATTATCTCGAACAAAAAATTTCTTCATTTTTTTGCAAAAAAAGCAAGGTTAACCCCTTTGAGTTTTTTCAGGCTAAAAAACGAACTCTCGAAATTCGACCAAGTAACGATTGTTTCTTTTAGATCGTTAGACGACAATTAAATAATTCCAAACGGTTCCATTCTAAGTCGAACCGTTTCGGAGATATCGCACTTTAAAGATCCAAATAGAGGGTCCCTTCGCAGCGCCCTTTCCTCCATTACCATACAAATGAGACACTTACAGCTCGACCTGGTACACTTTTTTTACTCTAAACTATCTTTTATGAAGTAAACTAACATATTTTGAACTTATCTCGAACAAAAAATTTCTTCATTTTTTGCAAAAAAAGCAAGGTTAACCCCTTTGAGTTTTTTCAGGCTAAAAAACGAACTCTCGAAATTCGACCAAGTAACGATTGTTTCTTTTAGATCGTTAAGACGACAATTAATAATTCCAAACCGTTCCATTCTAAGTCGAACCGTTTCGGAGATATCGCAACTTTAAAGATCCAAATAGAGGGTCCCTTCGCAGCGCCCTTTCCTCCATTACCGTACAAAGAGACGCTTACAGCTCGACCTGGTACACTTTTTTACTCTAAACTACCTTTTATGAAGTAAACTAACATATTTTGAAATTATCTCGAATAAAAAATTTCTTCATTTTTTTTGCAAAAAAGCAAGGTTAACCCCTTTGAGTTTTTTCAGGCTAAAAAACGAACTCTCGAAATTCGACCCAGTAACGATTGTTTCTTTAGATCGGTAGACACAATTAAATAATTCCAACCAAACCGTTCCATTCTATAAGTCGAACCGTTTTCGGAGATATCGCAACTTTAAAGATCCAAATAGAGGGTCCCTATCGGCAGCGCCCTTTCCCATTACCGTACAAATGAGACACATACAGCTCCACCTGGTACACTTTTTACTCTAAACAATCTTTTATGAAGTAAACTAACATTTTTGAACTTATCTCGAACAAAAAATTTTCTTCATTTTTTGCAAAAAAAGCAAGGTTAACCCCTTTGAGTTTTTCAGGCTAAAAAACGAACTCTCGAAATTCGACCAAGTAACGATTGTTTCTTTTAGATCGTTAGACGACAATAAATTAAATAATTCCAAACCGTTCCATTCTAAGTCGAACAGTTTCGGAGATATCGCAACTTTAAAGATCCAAATAGAGGTCCCTTCGCAGCGCCCTTTCCTCCATTACCGTACAAATGAGACGCTTACAGCTCGACCTGGTACACTTTTTTACTCTGAACTATCTTTTATGAAGTAAACTAACATACATATTTTGAAATTATCTCGAACAAAAAATTTCTTCATTTTTTTGCAAAAAAAGCAAGGTTAACCCCTTTGAGTTTTTTCAGGCTAAAAACGAACTCTCCGAAATTCGACCAAGTAACGATTGTTTCTTTTAGATCGTTAGACGACAATTAAATAATTCCAAACCGTTCCATTCTAAGTTGAACCGTTTCGGAGATATCGCAACTTTAAAGATCCAATAGAGGGTCCCTTTCGCAGCGCCCTTTCTCCATTACCGTACAAATGAGACACATACAGCTCCACCTGGTACAATTTTTTTACTCTAAACTATCTTTTATGAGTAAACTAACATATTTTGAACTTATCTCGAACAAAAAATTTCTTCATTTTTTGGAAAAAAACCAAGGTTAACCCCTTTGAGTTTTTCAGGCTAAAAAACGAACTCTCGAAATTCGACCAAGTAACGATTGTTTCTTTTAGATCGTTAGACGACAATTAAATAATTCCAAAACCGTTCCATTCTAAGTCGAACCGTTTCGGAGATATCGCAACTTTAAAGATCCAAATAGAGGGTCCCTTCGCAGCGCCCTTTCCTCCATTACCGTACAAATGAGTCGCTTACAGCTCGACCTGGTCACTTTTTTACTCCTAAACTATCTTTTATGAAGGTAAACTAACATATTTTGAACTTATCTCGAACAATAAATTTCTTCAGTTTTTTTGCAAAAAAAGAAAGGTTAACCCCTTTGAGTTTTTTCAGGCTAAAAAACGAACTCTCGAAATTCGACCAAGTAACGATTGTTTCTTTTAGATCGTTAGACGACAATTAAATAATTCCAAACCGTTCCATTCTAAGTCGAACCGTTTCGGAGATATCGCACTTTAAAGATCCAAATAGAGGGTCCCTTCGCAGCGCCCTTTCCTCCATTACCGTACAAATGAGACACTTACAGCTCGACCTGGTACACTTTTTTTACTCTAAACTATCTTTTATGAAGTAAACTAACATATTTTGAACTTATCTCGAACAAAAAATTTCTTCATTTTTTTTTGCAAAAAAAGCAAGGTTAACCCCTTTGAGTTTTTTCAGGCTAAAAAACGAACTCTCGAAATTCGACCAAGTAACGATTGTTTCTTTTAGATCGTTAGACGACAATTAAATAATTCCAAACCGTTCCATTCTAAGTCGAACCGTTTCGGAGATATCGCAACTTTAAAGATCCAAATAGAGGGTCCCTTCGCAGCGCCCTTTCCTCCATTACCGTACAAATGAGACACTTACAGCTCGACCTGGTACACTTTTTTTACTCTAAACTATCTTTTATGAAGTAAAGCTAACATATTTTGAACTTATCTCGAACAAAAAATTTCTTCATTTTTTGCAAAAAAAGCAAGGTTAACCCCTTTGAGTTTTTTCAGGCTAAAAAACGAACTCTCGAAATTCGACCAAGTAACGATTGTTTCTTTTAGATCGTTAGACGACAATTAAATAATTCCAAACCGTTCCATTCTAAGTCGAACCGTTTCGGAGATATCGCACTTTAAAGATCCAAATAGAGGGTCCCTTCGCAGCGCCCTTTCCTCCATTACCGTACAAATGAGACACTTACAGCTCGACCTGGTACACTTTTTTTACTCTAAACTATCTTTTATGAAGTAAACTAACATATTTTGAACTTATCTCGAACAAAAAATTTCTTCATTTTTTTGCAAAAAAAGCAAGGTTAACCCCTTTGAGTTTTTTCAGGCTAAAAAACGAACTCTCGAAATTCGACCAAGTAACGATTGTTTCTTTTAGATCGTTAGACGACAATTAAATAATTCCAAACCGTTCCATTCTAAGTCGAACCGTTTCGGAGATATCGCAACTTTAAAGATCCAAATAGAGGGTCCCTTCGCAGCGCCCTTTCCTCCATTACCGTACAAATGAGACACTTACAGCTCGACCTGGTACACTTTTTTTACTCTAAACTATCTTTTATGAAGTAAACTAACATATTTTGAACTTATCTCGAACAAAAAATTTCTTCATTTTTTTGCAAAAAAAGCAAGGTTAACCCCTTTGAGTTTTTTCAGGCTAAAAAACGAACTCTCGAAATTCGACCAAGTAACGATTGTTTCTTTTAGATCGTTAGACGACAATTAAATAATTCCAAACCGTTCCATTCTAAGTCGAACCGTTTCGGAGATATCGCAACTTTAAAGATCCCTTCGCAGCGCCCTTTCCTCCATTACCGTACAAATGAGACACTTACAGCTCGACCTGGTACACTTTTTTTACTCTAAACTATCTTTTATGAAGTAAACTAACATATTTTGAACTTATCTCGAACAAAAAATTTCTTCATTTTTTTGCAAAAAAAGCAAGGTTAACCCCTTTGAGTTTTTTCAGGCTAAAAAACGAACTCTCGAAATTCGACCAAGTAACGATTGTTTCTTTTAGATCGTTAGACGACAATTAAATAATTCCAAACCGTTCCATTCTAAGTCGAACCGTTTCGGAGATATCGCACTTTAAAGATCCAAATAGAGGGTCCCTTCGCAGCGCCCTTTCCTCCATTACCGTACAAATGAGACACTTACAGCTCGACCTGGTACACTTTTTTTACTCTAAACTATCTTTTATGAAGTAAACTAACATATTTTGAACTTATCTCGAACAAAAAATTTCTTCATTTTTTTGCAAAAAAAGCAAGGTTAACCCCTTTGAGTTTTTTCAGGCTAAAAAACGAACTCTCGAAATTCGACCAAGTAACGATTGTTTCTTTTAGATCGTTAGACGACAATTAAATAATTCCAAACCGTTCCATTCTAAGTCGAACCGTTTCGGAGATATCGCAACTTTTCCAAATAGAGGGTCCCTTCGCAGCGCCCTTTCCTCCATTACCGTACAAATGAGACACTTACAGCTCGACCTGGTACACTTTTTTTACTCTAAACTATCTTTTATGAAGTAAACTAACATATTTTGAACTTATCTCGAACAAAAAATTTCTTCATTTTTTTGCAAAAAAAGCAAGGTTAACCCCTTTGAGTTTTTTCAGGCTAAAAAACGAACTCTCGAAATTCGACCAAGTAACGATTGTTTCTTTTAGATCGTTAGACGACAATTAAATAATTCCAAACCGTTCCATTCTAAGTCGAACCGTTTCGGAGATATCGCAACTTTAAAGATCCAAATAGAGGGTCCCTTCGCAGCGCCCTTTCCTCCATTACCGTACAAATGAGACACTTACAGCTCGACCTGGTACACTTTTTTTACTCTAAACTATCTTTTATGAAGTAAACTAACATATTTTGAACTTATCTCGAACAAAAAATTTCTTCATTTTTTTGCAAAAAAAGCAAGGTTAACCCCTTTGAGTTTTTTCAGGCTAAAAAACGAACTCTCGAAATTCGACCAAGTAACGATTGTTTCTTTTAGATCGTTAGACGACAATTAAATAATTCCAAACCGTTCCATTCTAAGTCGAACCGTTTCGGAGATATCGCACTTTAAAGATCCAAATAGAGGGTCCCTTCGCAGCGCCCTTTCCTCCATTACCGTACAAATGAGACACTTACAGCTCGACCTGGTACACACTCTAAACTATCTTTTATGAAGTAAACTAACATATTTTGAACTTATCTCGAACAAAAAATTTCTTCATTTTTTTGCAAAAAAAGCAAGGTTAACCCCTTTGAGTTTTTTCAGGCTAAAAAACGAACTCTCGAAATTCGACCAAGTAACGATTGTTTCTTTTAGATCGTTAGACGACAATTAAATAATTCCAAACCGTTCCATTCTAAGTCGAACCGTTTCGGAGATATCGCAACTTTAATAGAGGGTCCCTTCGCAGCGCCCTTTCCTCCATTACCGTACAAATGAGACACTTACAGCTCGACCTGGTACACTTTTTTTACTCTAAACTATCTTTTATGAAGTAAACTAACATATTTTGAACTTATCTCGAACAAAAAATTTCTTCATTTTTTTGCAAAAAAAGCAAGGTTAACCCCTTTGAGTTTTTTCAGGCTAAAAAACGAACTCTCGAAATTCGACCAAGTAACGATTGTTTCTTTTAGATCGTTAGACGACAATTAAATAATTCCAAACCGTTCCATTCTAAGTCGAACCGTTTCGGAGATATCGCACTTTAAAGATCCAAATAGAGGGTCCCTTCGCAGCGCCCTTTCCTCCATTACCGTACAAATGAGACACTTACAGCTCGACCTGGTACACTTTTTTTACTCTAAACTATCTTTTATGAAGTAAACTAACATATTTTGAACTTATCTCGAACAAAAAATTTCTTCATTTTTTTGCAAAAAAAGCAAGGTTAACCCCTTTGAGTTTTTTCAGGCTAAAAAACGAACTCTCGAAATTCGACCAAGTAACGATTGTTTCTTTTAGATCGTTAGACGACAATTAAATAATTCCAAACCGTTCCATTCTAAGTCGAACCGTTTCGGAGATATCGCACTTTAAAGATCCAAATAGAGGGTCCCTTCGCAGCGCCCTTTCCTCCATTACCGTACAAATGAGACACTTACAGCTCGACCTGGTACACTTTTTTACTCTAAACTATCTTTTATGAAGTAAACTAACATATTTTGAACTTATCTCGAACAAAAAATTTCTTCATTTTTTTGCAAAAAAAGCAAGGTTAACCCCTTTGAGTTTTTTCAGGCTAAAAAACGAACTCTCGAAATTCGACCAAGTAACGATTGTTTCTTTTAGATCGTTAGACGACAATTAAATAATTCCAAACCGTTCCATTCTAAGTCGAACCGTTTCGGAGATATCGCAACTTTAATAGAGGGTCCCTTCGCAGCGCCCTTTCCTCCATTACCGTACAAATGAGACACTTACAGCTCGACCTGGTACACTTTTTTTACTCTAAACTATCTTTTATGAAGTAAACTAACATATTTTGAACTTATCTCGAACAAAAAATTTCTTCATTTTTTTGCAAAAAAGCAAGGTTAACCCCTTTGAGTTTTTTCAGGCTAAAAAACGAACTCTCGAAATTCGACCAAGTAACGATTGTTTCTTTTAGATCGTTAGACGACAATTAAATAATTCCAAACCGTTCCATTCTAAGTCGAACCGTTTCGGAGATATCGCAACTTTAAAGATCCAAATAGAGGGTCCCTTCGCAGCGCCCTTTCCTCCATTACCGTACAAATGAGACACTTACAGCTCGACCTGGTACACTTTTTTTACTCTAAACTATCTTTTATGAAGTAAACTAACATATTTTGAACTTATCTCGAACAAAAAATTTCTTCATTTTTTTGCAAAAAAAGCAAGGTTAACCCCTTTGAGTTTTTCAGGCTAAAAAACGAACTCTCGAAATTCGACCAAGTAACGATTGTTTCTTTTAGATCGTTAGACGACAATTAAATAATTCCAAACCGTTCCATTCTAAGTCGAACCGTTTCGGAGATATCGCAACTTTAAAGATCCCTTCGCAGCGCCCTTTCCTCCATTACCGTACAAATGAGACACATACAGCTCGACCTGGTACACTTTTTTTACTCTAAACTATCTTTTATGAAGTAAACTAACATATTTTGAACTTATCTCGAACAAAAAATTTCTTCATTTTTTTGCAAAAAAAGCAAGGTTAACCCCTTTGAGTTTTTTCAGGCTAAAAAACGAACTCTCGAAATTCGACCAAGTAACGATTGTTTCTTTTAGATCGTTAGACGACAATTAAATAATTCCAAACCGTTCCATTCTAAGTCGAACCGTTTCGGAGATATCGCAACTTTAAAGATCCAAATAGAGGGTCCCTTCGCAGCGCCCTTTCCTCCATTACCGTACAAATGAGACACTTACAGCTCGACCTGGTACACTTTTTTTACTCTAAACTATCTTTTATGAAGTAAACTAACATATTTTGAACTTATCTCGAACAAAAAATTTCTTCATTTTTTTGCAAAAAAAGCAAGGTTAACCCCTTTGAGTTTTTTCAGGCTAAAAAACGAACTCTCGAAATTCGACCAAGTAACGATTGTTTCTTTTAGATCGTTAGACGACAATTAAATAATTCCAAACCGTTCCATTCTAAGTCGAACCGTTTCGGAGATATCGCACTTTTAATAGAGGGTCCCTTCGCAGCGCCCTTTCCTCCATTACCGTACAAATGAGACACTTACAGCTCGACCTGGTACACTTTTTTTACTCTAAACTATCTTTTATGAAGTAAACTAACATATTTTGAACTTATCTCGAACAAAAAATTTCTTCATTTTTTTGCAAAAAAGCAAGGTTAACCCCTTTGAGTTTTTTCAGGCTAAAAAACGAACTCTCGAAATTCGACCAAGTAACGATTGTTTCTTTTAGATCGTTAGACGACAATTAAATAATTCCAAACCGTTCCATTCTAAGTCGAACCGTTTCGGAGATATCGCAACTTTAAAGAGAGGGTCCCTTCGCAGCGCCCTTTCCTCCATTACCGTACAAATGAGACACTTACAGCTCGACCTGGTACACTTTTTTTACTCTAAACTATCTTTTATGAAGTAAACTAACATATTTTGAACTTATCTCGAACAAAAAATTTCTTCATTTTTTTGCAAAAAAAGCAAGGTTAACCCCTTTGAGTTTTTTCAGGCTAAAAAACGAACTCTCGAAATTCGACCAAGTAACGATTGTTTCTTTTAGATCGTTAGACGACAATTAAATAATTCCAAACCGTTCCATTCTAAGTCGAACCGTTTCGGAGATATCGCAACTTTAAAGATCCCTTCGCAGCGCCCTTTCCTCCATTACCGTACAAATGAGACACTTACAGCTCGACCTGGTACACTTTTTTTACTCTAAACTATCTTTTATGAAGTAAACTAACATATTTTGAACTTATCTCGAACAAAAAATTTCTTCATTTTTTTGCAAAAAAAGCAAGGTTAACCCCTTTGAGTTTTTTCAGGCTAAAAAACGAACTCTCGAAATTCGACCAAGTAACGATTGTTTCTTTTAGATCGTTAGACGACAATTAAATAATTCCAAACCGTTCCATTCTAAGTCGAACCGTTTCGGAGATATCGCAACTTTAAAGATCCAAATAGAGGGTCCCTTCGCAGCGCCCTTTCCTCCATTACCGTACAAATGAGACACTTACAGCTCGACCTGGTACACTTTTTTTACTCTAAACTATCTTTTATGAAGTAAACTAACATATTTTGAACTTATCTCGAACAAAAAATTTCTTCATTTTTTTGCAAAAAAAGCAAGGTTAACCCCTTTGAGTTTTTTCAGGCTAAAAAACGAACTCTCGAAATTCGACCAAGTAACGATTGTTTCTTTTAGATCGTTAGACGACAATTAAATAATTCCAAACCGTTCCATTCTAAGTCGAACCGTTTCGGAGATATCGCACTTTAAAGATCCAAATAGAGGGTCCCTTCGCAGCGCCCTTTCCTCCATTACCGTACAAATGAGACACTTACAGCTCGACCTGGTACACTTTTTTACTCTAAACTATCTTTTATGAAGTAAACTAACATATTTTGAACTTATCTCGAACAAAAAATTTCTTCATTTTTTTGCAAAAAAAGCAAGGTTAACCCCTTTGAGTTTTTTCAGGCTAAAAAACGAACTCTCGAAATTCGACCAAGTAACGATTGTTTCTTTTAGATCGTTAGACGACAATTAAATAATTCCAAACCGTTCCATTCTAAGTCGAACCGTTTCGGAGATATCGCAACTTTCCAAATAGAGGGTCCCTTCGCAGCGCCCTTTCCTCCATTACCGTACAAATGAGACACTTACAGCTCGACCTGGTACACTTTTTTACTCTAAACTATCTTTTATGAAGTAAACTAACATATTTTGAACTTATCTCGAACAAAAAATTTCTTCATTTTTTTGCAAAAAAAGCAAGGTTAACCCCTTTGAGTTTTTTCAGGCTAAAAAACGAACTCTCGAAATTCGACCAAGTAACGATTGTTTCTTTTAGATCGTTAGACGACAATTAAATAATTCCAAACCGTTCCATTCTAAGTCGAACCG
>CM070082.1:1214698-1281673 GCA_036250285.1 Pyrocoelia pectoralis
TCATTCTATTTTATTACCACAAAACATCCCCTTTATTACTGTCCGTACAGATCTAAGCAAGAAGGCATTGCGCCTGTCAACTGTGCATTTAGATGTAAACCTGCTTATTGTGAACAGCTTTACATAATATATATTAATAAAATGAGATTCGTAATTGTAATTTGTAATTTTAGACGAAAGTCAAGAAACTGTTGGGAAATCAATAAACTCTGATAAAGTAGAAGGTAAGTGACACGACAGGGGCAGATATTTTTTGTCATAACGCTATTTGTTTATAGAATTAAATCAGCAACAAAGCACTACACGTGTAGTAGAAACTGCGGCAGAAGTGTGTCCCACACAAGCAAAACCACAGATAGACAAAGAAGGAATGGACCGAAGTATAGATTGGGCTCTTTATAATTATATCGTTAAGGTTACAGTGCAATAAAATATGTATGACTTTGACTAACTGTATTACTGTATAAAACGAAAGAGCTATGTGAGCGCCTGTGCCCTACTCAATAATTGTGGGTAGCACAAGGACAACAATAAACGATTAAGATCTAACTTTTTTGTAAAAACTTTTGCATCTATTTCTCTCGATTTTATTCCAATATTTCGAGGTATTTTGATCACTTTCGGTAGTTGCCTTCATGTCGAAGTTATCAATAGGTAGAAACGGGATTCGCCGATAGGAACAGCGGCATTTTTTTGTTTATTTTGTAAAGAACTGATTGGATAATATTATTACTGTAGCAACTGTAGCTGTTGACAAGAGAAAAAATATGTAATGGTTTTGTTAAGGTTTTTCTTAAAAAGGAAAAGTAAAGTAAATTGTCAACTGAACATTCTGGAAAAATGAATGAATGCAAGAGTTGGATGAGAAGGATGCAGAATACATGGATTTATTAGTTAGTTCGGAGGATAAAGTTGATGAGGAACAGGAAAGTATTGATGAGTACGCAAGTCAGTTTTATTATATTAAAACCAGTATTAACAAACGGGAAAAGTCAGAAAACAACTCGGCTGATGAAACGGTTTCGACGGTTTTGTCCAAACATAGAATTAAGAGGTATCCAAAAGTAGGGTTGACAAAGTTTACTGGACAGCCTAAGGAATGGATAAGGTTCTGGAGCGTATTCAAGAGTATTGATGATTATGCTGATTTGTCTAATAAGGACAAACTCCAATATCTTCTTCAAGGTATGGGCCCCAAATCGAAGGCATTGGAGATGGTTCTTAGCTATCCGCCAAGTGGGCGTAAAGAACTGCTCACAGAAGTGTATGTAAGGGAATTGTTAAACATATTAGTGACAAACTTTTCATCTGGTGGCAAGACTTCTATATCAGAGCTATATGACAGTTTGGAGTCTCACGTTAACTCTTTAGAGACCTTAGGAATAGACATAGTTGCATGTACCCCCATGCTCTGTCCACTAATTGAATCGTGCATTCCTGATGATCTTTTGAGAACTTGGGACAGAATGACTAGAACAGAAAGGCCGCTACCGGAGGGTGACGAGTCAGTGGATGAGTCAGGAAGAATAAGAAAATTGTTAAACTTTTTAAGAGAAGAGATGGAGGGAAATGAAGGGGTTTCGCTTGCAAAGGTTAATTTTAAATCTGGTGATGATCAATCCAAACGTTTTAAGGAAAAGAATATACTATAGTATACCCACTGCCTCTGGATTATTAAACTCTCAAAAGACTGTTCGTCATTGACTATTCTGTAATCTTGATCATTATAGTGATATGTGCACCTAACCAATGAGTTTGGAAGAACGGAATAGGATTGTTAAAGAAAGGAATTGTTGTTACGCTTGTTTGAGGTTTGGACATGAGCTCAAAGAATGCCGCAAGAACATTAAATGTTCAGAATGCTCAGGTCGACATTGTAAAATTATGTGTCCAGTTTCACATAAAAAAGGAGACGCAGACATGTCATCTAATGTTAGCATTACGGAAACTCTAGCCTGCATTCAACATGCCAATAATCCGGAGGTGTTGTTGCAGACTTTGAAGGTATTGATAAAGAATGAGGGCAAGCAGCGGACAGTGAGAGCTATTATTGACACAGGCAGTCACGATCATATGTGTATTTTTAAGGGCACCGTTGAAGGTATGAATTATGGTATGTATTACTAGAAATCTGAGTACCATACACGCCTTGTTTGGAGGCAGAAATAAGTCTGGTGTGCAGACGCATAATTGTCATACAATCTTACTGGCTAATCTAGATGGAAGTTAACAATGCTACTTTGAAGCGATGGACCAGATTATGATAGGTATGTGATAATATACCTGGTGCCAAAGGAGATACATGGATAAAAGATTTTTATAGTCTGAAGGAGTAGAACTAAGTGACATAGGAGAGTCTCATGAGCCTATTGAAGTTCTTATCGGAGCTGATATAGCTGGCAAGCTTCTCACTGGAAGGACACTACTCCATTTAAAAGAGGGTTTGGTAGCTATAGAAACTCGATTAGGATGGACTATGATGGGAAAGTTGCCAACATGGAATAAGGAAATTGATGAAACGGTAACTGCCCTTTCCCTAGTTCATGTTGAACCGTCAGCCACTAATCATATCTCAACGGAAAGTGCGAATTCGAATGATCTTGGATTAGTGTGGAATAAGCATGATGACATTTTGAAATTGAATGATAATTGTTTTAAATTCATTTTAGTTAGGTAATGATAAATTTACTAAACGAACTATGCTTTCAGTAGCTCAACAAATTTTTGACCCTTTAGAAGTGACTACTGGAGTGATGTTATGTCCTAAAATTTTGCTCCAGAAAGACATGGCAGAGAAAACTAAAATGGAATGAAGAAGTCGAAGAGGATATAAAGGAGTTTTTAAAATGGAGTTCCGAGTTGCCCTTGTTATTACAATTAGAAATGCCTCGATGGTTATTTGGTATTGATAATTATTATGAAAGAATTTTGTTGCATGTTTTCTGCGATGGGTCGAAAGACGCATATTATGCCAGTTGCGTATTCGTGAGGGTTGAATCAAGTGGATTTGTAACTGCACAACTTGTGATGGCGAAGACCAGACTGGCGTCTATAAAATCAGTCACCATTCCCAGAATGGAGCTAATGGCTGTCATTATTGGGACAAGACTCTTCTATTCCGCGGTGGGAGAGTTTAGTCATATAAAGAACCTGTATTGTACATTTTGGACAGATTCTTTCACTGTGTTAGCATGGATCAGAAGAGAAGAGAACTGGAGTGTATTTGTGAGAAACAGAGTGAATGAAATCCGAAAGCTGACGGATAAAAATAAGTGGTGTCATATTCCTGGCAGTGAAAATCCGGCAGATCTTATTTCGAGGAGTTGCTCTCCTAAGCAATTTGTAGATTCAAACTGTTTGGATGTCCCTATGTGGTTGAAAAGTCATGAAAGTGAGTGGCCAAATCAAGATGTGGTATTTGAAAAGGAAAAACTTGTGTTAGTTGAAAAGGACAATACAAAACGAGTTACCGGGCCGTCGGCTAGAATTAAAGAATTGTTGCCAGGCGTAGATGGTATTATAAGATCTGTGAAGGTAAGAACCCCTTCTGGGGAATTCGTTCGATCTGTCCAGCGTATAGTGCCTTTAGAAATTCAATCTGATTATTATTTGCGTGACGTAGGAAACGAATCTGAAATGGAAGATGATTTGGTGGTTGAAACTTTTGAAGAAGATAAGTGCAAGGAGGATGGTGGTGGTGTTGATAATATTTCAAGATCAAGAAGTGGAAGAGAAATAAAAATAGCTAAAGAGACTTTTAGATTAAGTAGCATAATTTCTGACATCGTTCGATTTTTTTGTTTCTTTGTAATTTTGATAGTTCAATTTATACTTAGAGTTTTAGTAAGTCGAAAAACTCTCTAAATTGAGTTTTTCGGACTTGGGTGGGAGAAATGATAGGAACAGCGGCATTTTTTGTCTATTTTATAAAGAACTGATTGGATAATATTATTAGGTACCGTAGTAACTGTAGTTGCGTTGACAAGAGAAAAAATATGTAATGGTTTTGTTAAGGTTTTTCTTAAAAAGGAAAAGTAAAGATTAATTCTTGTGTTCTCTTTGGTATCCATCATTCGCCGATTGTCAGTTACTTATAAGTATGGATTATTTACGCACAAGATATTTATTACATTTGAAAAATAATGAAGCGGTGACAGGCTGCGTTATAGTAGCTACAAATTTTGAAAATTTCAAAGCGATTCCTCTATTAGTTAATTTGATGGAAACAGTGACGAAGGCTGACTTTTTGATTCATCACAAAAATATTACATTTTTGTCATTTAAAAAAATCTGTTTTATTAATTTAAGTTTCGACTATGCGTTACCGATAGGAGGCTTTAAAATTCTCTAAAAGACGGTGTGCGTCTCATTTTGTGATGGCAGGATTGCCATGTGATGTTCTTGGGTTGACTCGAAGTACCGGAGATCACTTACACCCTTGTCGTTAACACATTACTTACTTATTTACTTCTTTTATTATACTTCCATATTGTTCTAATACATTCTAACTTACTTGACTAATACTTAACTATTCTAAGTTAACAATCGAGCTCTCGAACTCGAACTCTAACTCGAACTCTGCTTCTTCGCCCACTCGTCTTACTTATATCTGCCCCCTTCTCTTAACCTACTTACTACCTTATTACTCCATCACACCTTCCCCCTTTTTTTTTTTTTTTTTTTTTTTTTTTTTTTTTCCGGAAGAACACAAAATTTTCCTTTCAGTCTTAGTTAGTTACATCTTGTCCTCACTTCCACTTTGTTTAGTCACCCTGTCTCACTCTGTTTTTATGCACTGTAACCACTTTATTATTTATTTTCAGCGTTACGTTTGGCGATTTGTCCTCAATTACTTTATAAGGACCGTTATATAAAGGTTCTAACTTATTGTTCACTTCACTTTTTACCCAAACCTTATCATTAAACTTATACTTAATGTTATTACAATTTTTATCTAACCTCTCTTTCCTTTTAATCTTTGATTCAAGCAGGTTGGCTCTCGCGTCTTTCCACGCTGATTGTAATCGAAATTTTAACTCAACCGGGTAATCTTCAAAATTGTATATTGGATCTACTTTACTTAATAAATTATGTGGTAAATTACCCCTTTTTCCAAAAACAAGTTCATAAGGTGTGTATTTTGTTTCTGTGTGTACTGTATTATTAAATGCAAAATTCCAAAATTGAACCCAATGGCTCCACGTCGTGTTAAATTTGTTTACTTGTATCCTTAGGTACGTATTTAAGTGTTTGTGCGTGTTTTCTAACGCCCCTAGTGTTTCGTGATGGTATGCAGTTGAATTTATTTGCTTTATGCCTAATAAGTGTGCTGTTTCTTTAAAAATTTTTGCTAAAAATTCGGTGCCTTGATCTGTTACTACTTGTTCTGGTATCCCGTATCTTAGTACAAAATTGTTAACGAATGCTCTCGCAACTGTCTCCGCCTCTTTATTTTCAATTGGATATCCCTCAACGAATTTTGTTAACTCGCACTGTATTGTTAAAATGTATCTTTTGTTTTCGTTATCCTGATTCAATGGACCTACTAGATCTAAATATACCTTCTGAAATGCCGACGATGCGGTTGTTGTGATTGTAATGGGTTCCTTTCGTTTATTCACATGTTTGTGCCGTTTACATTCGTGACACTTATTTATCAATTTGGTTACGTCATTTTTTAAATTTTCCCAAAAATAATATCTTTTTATATTTGCATATGTTCTATTTATCCCACAATGTCCCCCCGTGTGGAGAATATGAAAATTATTTAAAATTAACTCTCGCGTTTCTTTACAATCAATCCTTTTTGCTTTGCTAATGACAATTATTTTAATGTTACATTTCTTAAAGATTTCAATATTTTTTGATATGATGGATAGAAGCGCTTCATTATTTTTATCTTTAAAAATATGTAATTTTGGAATTCCGTATTTCTCACTTAATGTTAACAAAGATTTCAACTCCGCGTCTAGGGCAGGTGCTGATAAATTACTTTGTTTAATATATATTATTTGCGATTTATTGTCGTATAACACGTTCCCTGAGTTAATTACCTTTTGTTTTCGCAATTTTTCCTCTTCATCCCTACGTATCGTTCTTAGTTCTACCGAATCCAAAGGTGCTTTTAATAACTCTACAATGTTTGGTTGGCCAGTCCGCACATTTGTTTCGCTACCAAAATTCGCCTCCGATTCTGTATCACTTACCTTCTTGTTTATTTGTGCCCTTGTTATTGCAAAAATATTCTCTGTACACTCCTTTAATTCTTTCGAGCTCACTACAATTCGCGACAATGCATCAGCTGCCACGTTTTCTTTACCTTTAATGTAGTGTATTGTGAAATCGTATTCCTCTAACGTTAACCTAAATTTCGTCAGTCTAGATGATGGATTGTTTAACCCAAATAAGTATATTAAAGGACGATGGTCCGTAAAAATTTTAAATTCGTTTCCGTATAAATATGGTCTGAAATGCTTTACTGACCAGACGATGGCTAAAAGCTCTTTCTCTATGGTCGCATAATTAATTTCCGCTTTATTTAGCGCCCTACTTGCGTATGCTACTGGTTTATCATTTTCGTTACATAAAATGGCTCCGATCGCGTACCCACTTGCATCTGTTTTTAATATAAACTTATTTTCCGGAGAAAAATTTGGAAATTCTAAAATTGGTGGGTTTACCAACGCCTGTTTTAACCTTTCGAATGCCTGTTGACATGTCGAATCCCAATTAAACTGTTTCCCTTTCCTCGTTAAATTGTTTAATGGATATGTGATTTCGGCAAAATTTTTAATAAATTTTCTGTAATAATTCGCAAATGCTACAAATCTTTTTATCTCGTCTACGTTTTTCGGAACTGGATAATTTTTTAGTGCCTGAATCTTAATTGGATCGGGTGCTACCCCTTTTTCTGAAATAATGTGCCCTAAGTATAAAATTTCCTTTTTTAAAAATTCGCACTTTAACGGATTTAATTTCAAATTAACCTCCCTTAACCTATTTAGTACCTTAACCAAATTTAGATTATGATTTTTTAAATTGTTTCCAAACACTATCAGATCATCTAAGTAAATGAAGCATGATTCAAAATTTAATCCCGATAATGCTATCGACATAACTCGTGAAAATGCACTTGGGCTTGTTTTTAATCCCATTGGTAACCTTGTCATTTGAAATTGTCCTTTGCTTGTCGTGAACGCTGTGTACTTTCTACACTCTGGGTTTAATTCTACCTGGTAGTAACTCTGTGAAAGGTCTAAATGCGAAAAATACATTGCGCCTCCTAACGCATCAAATATTTCATTTATGTTTGGCAAAGGAAATTTATCGCTTTCTATATTCTTATTTAACTGTCTATAATCTATTACCATACGCCATTTCTTACCTTCCTCTCCATTTGCATTTTTCGGAACAATTAATACCGGTGCTGACCATTCGGATTTAGCTTTCTCAATAATTTTACTTTCCAGCATCTGTTCTATCTGTTTATTTACTTCCGATTTTTGTACTTGTGGTAGTCTGTATGGCTTTATATAAACCGGTTGTGTGTTGGGTTTTAGTATAATATTTTCCTTAATTATATTTGTAACCGTAACTTTATCTTCCCCTAGTAAGAACACGTCCGCATATTTTGCACATATTCGTTCAATGCTATCTTTTTCTTCCCCCTTTAAATTCTTAACATTAATTAAATCTAAAAGCTTATCTACTCTATCTAAGGAAATTGGATTGTCATCAAAACTATACACTTTAAATTCCGATAGTTCTGTTATTTGTGGTTCAAAGTTCCTTATAGTTACCTCGTTTTCATTCGTATTTAATATACGTACCGGAATAATACCTGAATTCGGTTTTACAATCGCTCCCCCAACGTACACCCCTTTTGTAATCTCATACGGTATGGTTACACTTTCCTTACTACTCTCAACCCTAAAATATTTTATTATTTCGCATCTCGATGGTATGATCGTTTCCTTATTAATTTTTGATTCTAACGGAATCGTATTCCTAATATTGTGATTATGCAGAGATAATGAAAAATTTCCGTAATCGATTACCGCATTATACTTTGAAAAAAAATCTGCCCCCAATACACCATTAAATTCTCTTGCGAAATTGTGTATTACATAAAATTTGTGCTTAATGTTGGAGTTACCTAATTGTATGTCAATGTTGGCAATTCCGTCCGTTTGCAACGACCCAGTTATTCCGTCAATCACAATTTTTCCATTTGTGTCGATGTCCTCGTTCTCATTTACCACGTCCTTAAAAATTACGCTAACCGATGCCCCTGTATCTATAAGAAATGTTAAATATTTCCCGTAATACCTAACCTTAACATAATTTAGACTATTAAAATTTAAAATAACCCCTTTAGGCTCGAAAAAACCTATTTCCTATCGTATCCCTAACACCATTTGTTCCTCTGTTAAAGCTAAATCTTCCACCCCTATTCCTATAATTTGATTGTTGCGTTGTTGAAGTTTGCTGTACCTGTTTCCTATTACCCATTGCTTGTCTGTTCTTAAAATTCCCGTTACCTCTATAAGAATAACCCGAATATCTCGCTCGATTCGTTGGGTACCTAAATTTTTGAAATGGTTGTTGTGTTACACGCCTGTTAAAATGAAATAAATTCGCCGATGGTTCGTTTACTTCCTCGTTCTTTGCAATCGTAATCGCGTCCCGAAGTTTCTCGCAGTTTCTAGATTTCACAATAGTCCTCAACTCAGGATTCCTTAACCCATTGCAAAATACATTTATAGCATTTTTTTCGTTTACGTTATATAGTATTCGCAATGCCGCGTCATCCTGACCTGCTTGCGCGATACTTAAATTACTCAATAGCTGTTCTAGTTTTTCCCCGAATTTCTCAATCGACTGATTTTGTTGTGTCATGTTATGTAATTGACCCGCTAATACAATTGCTGATTGTTTTGAAATGAAGTTTTCCCTAATGTCATTTGTTAATCTTTCAACTGTTTCATACACTTTGTTTAACCTAATTTTTGCGTTTTCAGTGATCCTTGTTTTCAGAACGTAATTAATTAATACTTTATGGTCTTCATCTTTTAACAAGTCCGCGTACAACCTGATTGAATCAATCAATTGTTTCGTGCCGTCTTCCGTCCCATCCATACGTGGTAGGAGACTACACGCCGTTTTTAAATCGAATGACTCTCCCATTTTTTCAGTTACGCCTATTTGTGTTAACCTATCCCTTAACAAATTACTTACTTCTAAAATTTTATTATCGATTCTTTCTGACGCCTCTCTAACTTGCCTAATTAATTCTACTTCCCTCGACTTATTAATCTCTTCCCTAATTCCTAACTTTATGCTTTCGAATTCAATTTTAAATTTTTCTAGCTCACCTAATCTCCTTATTGTTTGCTCACAATTTTTCCTCCTATTTTGATTATCCTTCCTTACGTTACTTATAAATTTATCTATTTCCGTATTAAACCTTTTTATATTTTCCCACTGAACCATAATATTACCTAGTATATTAATTAAATTATTACCTCGTATCCTATCTTATCCTCTTGTTGCTATTTCCTGCAGCTCCTGGCTTCGTCTTACTTCGTTCCTGATCTTTCGTTCCCAAGAGTTGCTACATTTTTTCCATACCAAATTCGCCATGATCAACCCCATTAGGACTATGATAATTATGACCCCGATTTCCAATACTTCTCGTCTTGTTCTGTTGTCTTGCGTCGCGTTGTTGTTTCCAGACCCAGCAGCCTCCACAATTATATTTTCTTGCTTCTCCTGTGAGTTGCCCATTCCTTTGGCAGGATTATTTTCTCTTTCAGGATCGTTTCGTTTGCAGGATCGCCATGTGATGGCAGGATTGCCATGTGATGTTCTTGGGTTGACTCGAAGTACCGGAGATCACTTACACCCTTGTCGTTAACACATTACTTACTTATTTACTTCTTTTATTATACTTCCATATTGTTCTAATACATTCTAACTTACTTGACTAATACTTAACTATTCTAAGTTAACAATCGAGCTCTCGAACTCGAACTCTAACTCGAACTCTGCTTCTTCGCCCACTCGTCTTACTTATATCTGCCCCCTTCTCTTAACCTACTTACTACCTTATTACTCCATCACAATTTAGTTATAACGGAATTTTTTTTCTCATTTTAATCCCTCTTGTTTTATAAAGTGTAAAATTTCTGTCGACAATTTCAATTTTCAATACAACCAACTCGAAATCGGTAGTGAGGTTTGATTATTAGGATCACATGAATTGGAAGAATAACACGACATGAAATAAGTATCAGGAGAGATGTTGGTGAGTTGTAGATAGTAGCGCTAGCTGCTGTATAAAATGTAACTAAAATTTAAAGCAGTTGATTTTTCAATTGCTAGATGTCAGTACAATATCAAAAATTTTCAAAACATAGAATATATAATACCACAGAATGTTATTATATACAGTGAATAATAAAAATGTTATGTATTTATTATAGTTATTTATTATACAAAGGGGAACGGAACAGCAAGCGATTTTAGGGCGAGCACGAATTTATTTTTCTCTGTGTAGAACCGTTGATTGAAATATTAATAAAGATAGACAACCTTACGGTAATATACGACCCCATTGTCGTACAAGGCATCAGGGGTCGTTGCGGTCGCGCGTACTCAAGTAGTGTGTAACCTGACTTTTATGATAGAATTCTGTAATTATGCTAGTAAATTCGTGTACATTCTTAACAATGTTGCCAGTAAAAGAATATTTGAACCCGGGACTTTTAAATGAATAAAAATAAATATATACTAGTAGCGCGTTATGCGACTTAAATATTTATGTTAGGATTTTTCTTTATATAAGTATAACTTTATTTTCTTTTACAGGAGAAATTATATATGATATCCTCACCCGACGCGACAGTTTTAATTCAATTTCAAATTTCAACCTACATAATATAGATTCTTACCACGACCAAATTACATTTTTTAATTTACTATAAAAGTACTTTGAACTAGTTTCGTGTAAATAATTTTTTTTAAAGGCCGTATCATTGATTGAAATATACCGAATATTTGCATCAACGGCAGAATCTAATTGAGTCATAATATTACTTGACCTTAGTATGCAAATTCCGAACAATTATGATGACTTTAGAGTTTTCGTGTCTTTATTTCACCGTTTCTGTCACTTGAATAATTGTTTTTTTCCACGACTATATAAAAATGCACAAATTCTTTTTACATATTTAGCTAAACAAAGACATAAATTCTTCACACCAGTGAAGAATGAAAAAGAATTCACTCTCGTTAGGCAATCACATTCTATGATTATCAGAAATCACGGTAATTTTCGTAAATAAATGTGGTAAATAGCTCAGTAGTAGAGATACTTGACGCGGGACATCGACGTTCGATTCCCAATGGAAGAATTTTTTTATGCATAGTCGTGGAGAAAGTATAGTCTTTTACGAGGTCTTTTACTTGTGTACTAATGGCTAATATTCACTAGGATGATTCCAAAACTCACTCGCTGCGCTCGTTTGTTTAGGGCGGCAGCCTGTAGGGTTGCCAGGTCTTCGGGTTTCACCCGGAGTTTCCGGGTTTCCATTACATTCTACGGGGTACGGGTTTACACTCCATTCCTCCGGGGCGCACCATTACACACGTGAGACGTCAATTGTCATTTTTTCCTATAATACTCCTCAGCGTCTATAGTCTACACGATATCGAGAATTTGCGGCGTTTGTCGGTTTAGCTTTAGCCACATTATAACAACGAACGGTAATTGCACTTCTTGTCGGCGTCTCTGATGTTGCCGTGTCGAATATTTTCTCAAAATCTACTGCGCAGCTTACCAATATTTGCACCGAAAATTACGACAAATGTAGGTACTCGATTTAACGTACCGTATTTGACCATGATGTATGGTATTTGGCCACAATTATTATGGACGACGGACGAAGGGCTAAAAGTAAAAAATCGCATAATCAACCACTAAAATTTGGCACCTGGAGAGAAAAATTTCCCGAACCTCTTCACCGATACCAAAGAAAAGTATATAGTAATTGGAGCTGTGGCTGATACGACTCTCCTCGTTTCTTTCCCGCGTGCACCTCTACTCCGGGTTAAGCCTTATTTCAATCTGGCAACCCTAGCGGCAGCCCAGCGTCATTTTAGGTATAATAGCCCAGTAAAATAAAGAAATTTGGATGAAAAAATGGTTACAGCTTTGAAAATTTGGAAACAGGCTTGTTTTGTGTTCGCTTTGAAGTGTTCAAAACTCCCCACCCGTACCCCCCCCCCCCCCCTCCGAGAGAAATTGTGGGCCAAAAAGTGTAAAAAAAAACAGGTTATCGTAAATAACTGAAAAAGTATCAATTTTATCAAAAACAAAAACGTTAAGAAAATTGTAGCAGACAAAATTCCGCACATTTTCATGTTTTATTTTTGTCTCTGCGACCAATAGGAGCTGAGATAGATTTTTTTTAAATGTCGACTGTTTTGCGGCGAAACAGTAACACGTGTGCCGCGTGTGCGCATCGCGCGTATTTCGCTTGTATCTCGAGAATGGCCATTTGTATCGCAAAATGCTTCAAATAAAAGTTGTAGAGAATTTAATTACGAACAATTTTCGTTTTTAAACATTTCCATACGATTAATATTGACAGAGATATAATCATTTAAACCTTTTTCTAAGACACAATCGCTGCTCGTTTTGCATAATAAAATCAATAATAAGTCGAAAACTATTGATTCTACGTACTTAGTGTATATAATGAAAGTTGTAGAGAATTAAATTTTGAATCTATATGTATGCACGAAATATCATTTTGGTAATCCTTATAAGGCGATGGAGGAAGAAATAATGAAAAATTCTCATTTTCAAGCGTTGCTTTGCAAATAACTATGTTTTGACTACTTGTAGACAGTAGTGTCTTATAGTTTTTTAAAGATAATTAATGTACCTGTAAAATAAGCGTCAGCAGAAGTTCGTACGACAAATAGTTCGGTAGTTACAGCTGTTTGAAGATATACTCAAAAATTGACATCATTTTATTAAGAATCCCGATTTCAGCTAAAAAATGGCCGTTAACTTTTTGTTAAAAATTGGTTTTATCCTATTTACAGTAGGTGCTTTATATACACTGTGTCCGTAAAGTATGGAACAAATTCATTTTTAGCTAAACAGACCATTTGAAGAAATAATCCTGAAACACGTCGATTTTTGATTTTAATTTACCGTATTTTAAAATAATCAGCTCAGCTAGAGTAATCCGAAAATTGAAACAAAATGGGGATGTTCCATTTAAAAAAAATGGCGGTGGCGTCATTACTCGAAAGAAATTCACCCTGTATATTAGATTATTATTTTAAAATACGGTAAATTAAAATCAAAAATGGACGTGTTTCAGGATTATTTCTTAAAATGGTCTGTTTAGCTAAAAATGAATTTGTTCCATACTTTACGGACACAGTGTATATACAAAGGTAATACAATACAATAAATCGTTCGCAATCGCAAGTTGCACTTTATTGTAAAAATACATCTTTGAAAACTACCTATTATATATTTTCACAGAATTTAAGTAAAATGTATATTTGTATTCAGTTTTTCTTAAATATCTTCGTTTCCATTTATTTTAGGACAAACTTTTATATAAACTAATTGAAAGCTTACAACATTTCCTATAAAAAACACTTGGTCGCGTATGTTTTTCTGTAAACAGCGACGAGAAACTGACGATTGAAGATGCAGGTAATGTTTAATTTTTACAGAAATTGTAGCTACTTTTGAGACGAAGAAAAGGTAGTATAAAAAATGTGATCCTATGATAAATTTACTCAGAAATGTTCAGAGAATAACTTCCGATACTTGGAAAAGTCAAAACAATTTTTTATTCTACCATTTCTTCGTCTTATGTGCGAATCATACTACGTTGAAGATGATGTAAAATATAAGAGCATAAAAATGGTCGCAAGTTCTGAACCTGGGGATAACATGTAATTCAGGTTAATGATTTATGTTCTTGCGTATGTCACGAAAAAAAAATTGCAGACAATTCGGATGGGTCGTAGCTCTGGCGTTTTTTCAAGATTTGGTATAAAATTTATTTTTATTTTTAATAACTTTTGCCTTTTTTCTTTTTCCCAGGGGGGAGAAGTGAAAAGTGCATGATAGGCGAAGAAATAATAAAGCACTGAACCTACCAAATTTTTTTAGTAAGACGGATTGAGATTCATTCGCTTCCTAAATTCAATAGGAAACTTTGTACCTACTTTTGATCATGTTTTTTTTTCCGAAATTGCATTTGTGCAGTGGAAAAGCCATCCTGAAAAATGCATTTTCATAGAAAAAATTTATACCTTTGTTGTAAACTTCTACAATCGAGTCAATTCGGGTTAAAGGGGGTTTTCGAGGTAGCTGATTCCGAATATGACCTCCAAATTGGCTCACCGCCCTTCTGGAGCTCAGCATAACTGAGCAACGTACCATCTGCGAAGCTTTTTCTCAAATTCACTCTCAAATGATTCTAGACATTTCATCCGTAGGTTTTTGGGTTGCTGATTCCAAATCTGGGATTCAAAAGGCGCAGCGACACTGGTGATGCTAACAAAAATATAACCGCTATTCCAATTTCGACATACTTTTTATTGGTGTGTGTGAAAAGCATGTCCGATATCTACCGATACCGTACCGATAACACAACACCGATAATATCTGTGTGTGTGCAGCCGCCCTAACACCCAATACAAGTAATATTATAATAAATTTATACAGGGTGTCTACAGCTGAGTGGGACATAGGGAGAATACACACAAAACCGTTTTTTGGTGAATATTATCTCCGTAGTACTACCTCATCCAAATTCAATCGCCGCATTACACAACTGGGCTAACAATGAACAATTCTACATAAAAACTAGTTGAAATCCCTGAATTACAAAACGAACTTCGAATACCGCAGTAACGAAAGTATAAAAAAATCTGGCCTTATCAAAAAGACAAAATTTGATAATTTCAAAATTTCGACTTTAAAGTCGAATATTTCGAAAAGTATTTGAGATATCGAAAAATTGGGACCGGATCTGAATCAGCATAAAATTTCACATAAGATCCATACCTTAACTCGGTTGTAGACAATACGCATCTCTTGCAACGCACGGACGCACGGACGGAATATTGATTCCAGTAACGAACGAAGTTCGTTGAAAAATTCGTTTTGTAAAGCCAGAAAATGAGGTTTTGTTGTTGGTTTTTCAGGATGATTGTTTACGATTTTATTCTGCCTTTTACAATTTCACTAACATGATAGTAGGTAAATAACAGAAGAATTAATTCAATTAAATAAACAATTGGAAATTAAGTAACATTATTAAGACCACCTGATCAATTTTGTTATCTTAATTCTCAAAAACCGATTTATTCTCCCTATGTTCCACTCAGCCGTGGACACCCTGTATACGAGATAGGTACGACAGCGACGTAGCGGTGTCTAACTTGAAAAAGCCAAAATTTGCGGTTTTCCATTTTGTACAATCAGAAACACTTTACTTCCGTCTCTCATTGACATAATTTCACTTATGTTTTGTTTATTACGTACTATACTACTTATGAAAGAATGTGCTGTCTAAGTTGATTCGATGTGTAAAAGAGCAAATCCTTGTCAGCAAAATGTGACTGGAAAAACTTTAACAATGACATTCTAACTGATTTTGAGGTTTTTAATATCAAAATAAATGAGGATGATGCAAAACAATGTAAATCGATAGTCGACACTAACTACTTTAAGGAATGAAAGGTTTTTCATTAATCATTTTCTATGTTTTTTAGCAATGGCCATTTCAAATGTGAAATTCTTGGCGTTATTTATATTTCTTACTGAGCGATTAAAGCACTTGTAAATTATTTTAAAATAAATTATGAAATTGTAAAAGCGAATCGTTCAATAAATAATTTTGGGGGGAATAACTAATGAAAATCAAACGATGTTTATCGTATAGAAATTTTATAATAAAAATTAATTGCTTTTTATAATTCTTTAAGTTCTAGAGTAGAGTAATTTTTATATATTAATTAGTGGTTAAATGTTGCAACATTGCATGACTAACAATAGCTATCACTTGTATTTTCGAAGCGCCAATTCTAATTTGCGGCGAAAATTGAACTATTATTCATAACATTTTGGCGATGGCGCTACTTTACAGTCAAAAGAAAAAAACAAAAACGCAACTACACATACATGGATGAATTGCTCTCTTAATGCATAGGTTGCCCATCTTTATTAATATTTCAATCAACGGTAGAACCTAGAACACATTATTTGGCATTGGCAATATTAGTGTGGTTTGGATTTTGGAGTATCTGTATATAAACAACAATTGATTGTCGTTATACAGTTTGATTTGATTGATAAAGATTAATGAGGTAGGTAAGGATAATTGCTGGAGTTGCTGTGCCGTTAGTTTATAAAACAGAGTTTGTCTCAATCCTAATAATTATACTGAAGTTGAATTTATTCACATATTTTAGGTTAACACAAATCGGGGATTAAAAGTATATTCTATCTGCGATCAACATGTTGGTATTACAACAATGTAGTGTAGAAGTTGTGTGTATGTATGTCAAGGTTCAAAAATATATGGATTGTTGATAACACGGTATGTCCAGATGACCCGCATGGACAATGCAGATGACCAAGAAGAAAGGAGTGTAATTATGTTTGGAGCTATCTATTTTATTACCGCCTGTACAGATCTGAGGAAGAAGGCATTGCGTCTGTCAACTGTATATTTACATGTAGACCTGCTTATTGTGCACAGCTTTACAATATTAATGAAATGAGATTTATTCTTGTAATTGGAATTTGTCATTTTAGACAAAACTCAAGAAACTGTTGCAGAATATAAATAAATTCTGAAGTAGATGGTAAGTGACGACAATGACAGATAGTTTTTGTTGTAACGCTATTTGTTTATAGAATTAAGTCAGCAACAAAGCACTGCACGTGTAGCAGAAGCTACGGCAGAAGTGTGACCCACACAAGCAAAACCACTCATAGACAAAGAAGCTACGGATCGAAGTATATCATAAATGTCTGCTGAATGAACTGAAATCCTTTTGTTGTTCACTTTTTATAATAAATAAATGATATTGTGCTCTTTATAATAATTATATTGTTAAAGTTACAATGCAATAAAATATGATTGTGACTATAACCATACGAGTGTATAAAACGAAAAGGTAGCACAAGAAGGACAACAATAAACAATTAAGATCTTATTTTTTTTGTAAAAACTTTTTTGCATCTAATTCTCTCGATTTTATGGGTACTCTGTCCAGTCTGATGCAATCAGCTCTCAGAGTAACCGAAGAATGGTGCAAGGAACATTCCCTGTCCATAAACCCGCCAAAAAAAACGGAGGTACCTAGTTCTCTTCACAAGGAAAAGGAAGATAGAGGCCCTTCGAGATCCTCTACTCTTCCGAAAACGTCTCCAGTTTTCAGGGTCAGTGAAGTATCTAGGTATTACACTTGACAATAAACTGAACTGTAGCAAGCACATCCAGCTTAAAGCGGAGAAAGCTAACAGGGCTTTCTGGCAATGTCGCCGCGCTATCCTGTGGTTGTACACTGCCGTGATAAGACCCATGTTCTGTTATGGAGCAATTGTCTGGTGGCCTAGAACCAGACTATCCGCAACCAAAGCACTGTTCAACCATGTGCAAAGATGAGCGTGCACGGGCGCAATACGAGCAACCCCTACAGCCGTCATGGAATCCATCTCGGATCTCCACGTGAGAGAGCAGGCCACTCTGGCAGCCTTGCGTCTGAGAAATAAGGGGTTGTGGAACAGAGAAGGCACTGAGGTGGGTCACTCTCGAATTCTGGCGAGGCAGTCAAGCGACTACCTATACTAGAAGGACGATCTGACTCACTTATACCTCGATTTATACTAGGGGAAAACTACCACATCTTCTTTGATGTGGAAGTGGCATCACAACCAGATATAAATGGAAGGAACAGGTACAGGTGTTACTCACAAGAACTGAACTTCCATATCAGCCAACCACTAGACAAAATCTCGACTGTCTTTCAGGCAGAACTAGCAGGTATTACGCCAAGTGCAAAAACAATTCTTATGCACAGTATAAAGAATAAAATCATCAGAATCTCCAGTGACAGCAGAGCGGCTCTGCAGGCATTAGATCAGTACAAATTCACCTCTAGGGTGGTTTCCGAGTGTCACCAGGTACTAGAGCAAGTAACTATAACAGCAATACCCTTGAGCTTGTATGGGTTAAAGGGCATGCTGGAATGATAGGCTATGAAAAAGCCGATAAGTTAGCCTGACTGGCCCCAAAATAACCGTTTTATGGTCCAGAGCCGGCTCTTCCACTTACAGTATCAACTGTAAACAACTTAATAATCCAAGACATCCAACCCCAGCACAAGGCTAGGTGGAACTTGATGTTAGACTGCCACCGGCCTGGCGCGCTTCTGTGCATGGCTATCCAGAGGAAACCTGCGGCTACTTGTAGGTAAGTATACTTTCTGGACACTGTAAACTTAACATGCACATGCACCGCATGGGTCTGGTAGACTCACCATCCTGTAGGGTAAGCTACACGGACAAGGAGACGGCGCAACACATACTATGTGAGTGCCCTGTACTTGTTGGGAGATCCTGGCCGGACATGGCTAAGATTAGAGCCGCTTCCCCGTCCAGCATCCTCAGGTTCATCTCACGTGTGGGATGGCTTGAGTGACGTTGCGGAGTCGAACGACTCTAATCAGGGAGGTAGCACAAAGGGCCCGAATAGATGGCCTAGGTGCACGTGGGCTTTCCCACCCTCCCATCAAAATCCAGAATCCGGATCTCTCGATTTTATTCCAATATTTCGAGGTATGTATTTTGATCACCTTCGGTAGTTGCTTTCATGTGGAAGTTATCAATAGGTAGAAACGTGATTTGCCGATTGTCAATTACTTATATCAAAGAGCATAATATTCTCTATGCTTATATGAATAAATTTACACACAAGGTATATTTATTACATTTCAAAAATAATTAATCTGTGACAAGCTCCGTTATAGTGGATACAAATTTTGAAAATTTGAAAGTGATTCTTCTATTAGTTAATTTGATGGAACAGTCGCAGCTAAAGAAACGCGGATTTTGATCCGTCACAAAAATATTACATTTTTGTCATTTACAAAAATTTGTGGTATTAATTAAAGTTTGGATTATGCCTGACCGATAGGACTTAAAATTCTCTAAAAGACGGTGCGCATATCATTTAGTTATAACGGGATTTTTTTTTTGTTATCATTTTGGTCCGTATTGTTGTAGTCACAGGGCAAAATTTCTGTCGACAATTTCAATACAACTCGAAATCGGTAGTGAGGTTTGATTATTAGGATCGCATGAATTGGAAGAATATAATAATACGACATAAGTATCAATAGAGATGTTGGTGAGTTGTAGATAGTAGCGCTATCTGCTGTAGAAAATGTAACTAAAATTTAAAGCAGTTGATTCTTCAATTACTAGATGTCAGAACGATTGATCAAACATTTTCAAAACATTATTTCGTAAAGGCGAGTTTTCTTTTGAATGAGTGTGGTAAGGCGTCTTATTAAACGTCTTTCTTAACTATTTTTTCTATTGAGAAATGATTTTAGTCATCTTACGAAATTATTAAAACGTTAAAATCTTATAAGGTTAAAATTAATATCTAGGGAATTTTGGGATAGTAAGTTTATAACAGGGGAAAAGTTGGTAGTTCAATTCAACAAAATATCAATTTTAATTACTTAATTTAATTTTTATTGCAATTTCTTATTGTTAGATACAAAGAATTAACAGACTCTGTTAGATTACTCATTACAGTCATTACAGTCATTACTGGATCATGAATGAGAGTTTATTAGAATTTCTGAATGAACTCTTTCATAAGAAAGAAAAGAAACCAAAACCTGACTGTGATTACTCGGATAGAAATCATGCAGTGATATCGATCTAATCACCTACGTCCTACCATTGACTAAAGAGTTTTCAATCAACGGTCCTACCTACAGTATAATAATGTCGTGAATTGTTCTGTTTGCGAGAAGTTTGAACGAAGGTGAGAGAGGATAAATGAATAGAGAGAAAGAGAAGTTTTTTTTTAAATAATAAGTGGGATGCATTGTAATCTTTTTTCCAAATACTTTGTAGTAAAGTATTTGTTTTTTCTCAAAATGGGAAGTTGATAAGTCCAACATATATAAAAAATACCCCAAACCCCATTATAAAGTTATGAAAAATACTTACCTTTGATTTATTGCTTTACCATCTATTAGAGTTACGTATTGCGCCCTCACTCTTAGAGTAGCGAAATTCCTTAGTACGGTGCTACTACCATGATGCTCTGGTGTATGTTGTGTTGCCTGCCATCTGTCAAATGTAAGTGTTTTATACCGTATACGCTTTGTCTCACACGGCTCCTAACATTTCATTCAAAATTTCGATTGCGATTAACTAAACTAAAAGGTTATCATTTACATTTTTTGCTTATTTAACCTTGATTCACAACCTGCAAGTTGTATTGTGATAGCATAACCATATATGCAAATTATGCTGATTTATCATTTCTATGCATTTTATACCATTTACATGGGTACGAGGAATCAAAATATAGGCACAAGGTGTTTTCACCTTTTGCAAACTCCCCATAACAGAACAGAACCATATGCTAAGAGCTCCACTTATTTTGGTTGGTGTTCTCAGCGGCTTGCATTTAAAGACGGAACAACTACAAATGGGATGATTTTACAATGCATTCAACCTGCAGATTTAGACAAGGGGAAGAACTTGTTAAGTGCTATTGTTGATAATTTTTTTAGGTCTCTTACAAGTCACAACTTTTATGAGTTAATTATTTTTTTCTAAAATTGTGTTAGAAAATAACTATTACCATTAGTAAAGATTTGGAAAATTGTTCCATCTTAAACCAAGTTCTAAGATTGCTATTTGCAAAATATATTGTCTAGTCACGTATGTGGGGAGCTTGGCCAGCGTGCAACAGTGCCTACAATTTTTAAATCGGCATTAACCACAACTTGTACACTTAATGAAAAGTACGATTTTCTGTTTCTGTACAGCTCTGCATTACTTCCTCCTAAAAATTCAATTTTACAATATTTGTCTTACCATTTTTTGTCTTTTTATCGATTGCAAAATGGATACCGAGACACATAGTACATGTAGACATAATATACAGGTGTATTATTGTTTAGGTTTCCACGAATATCATTATTATTATTAGAAGACATCTTCTGGATAAATTCGTGTTATATAATGTTTATTAATACTTTTTCTACGTTTCGGCAGACTTTCTTTCCTGCCTTTTTCAAGAAATAAATTGATTTATTTGACACTAAATGTCATGTTACTTGATATTAGTTTTGGCTTTCGTTCTACTGCGAGTTGCAGGTCCTATGTATGTGTCTATGACTTGTGGTTGTTGAGGGATGTTAGGTAGTGTCACATTGTTATTGTTGGTTATTTCGATCTTCTTAACTATTGGTTTCCATATGGGTGACAATCTTGAACCATCGTCTCGTTTATTTAGGGCCAAGGGACGCTTCTCAATTTCAATGGCTTCTCTCGTTATTGGTTCTTGTAGTGTACATGCCGAAGAAAGTAACTTAATTTTGTCAGTGTCAATACTGTGGCCGGTTTCTAAATTATGATTAGCCAAAGAGTTAGATAAAACGTGTTGCTTAATAGCCAATTTGTGCTCTTGGGCTCTTACACTAAGTTTCCGGTTAGTTTGTCCAACGTAAGATTTTTGGCAGTTGCTACATGGAATTTCATATATCCCTTGTTCTTCTCCATGTATTTTATCTTTGGCGTTTTTTAAGAGATGTTGAACAATTAGATAAGGCTTGAAAATTGTTCTAAATTGTGTTTTAGGGAATCTCCTTGCGATGGTATCTGTTACACCTTTTATGTATGGCAATATTAGAGGTTTTCTGGGTTCTTCAGCTTTGGATTTTGGTTTTGTTGGGTTTTCGGTGATACTTTTGGTGATTTTTTGGATTTGTTTTAAGTGATACCCATTTAGTTGTAATATATTGGTGAGATTATTAAGTTCTTCTTTTCTAGATTTATTATCAGTTAGACGGATAGATCTTGTTGTTAATGACTTAATAATGGCATGTAATTGGGAAGGATGATGATGTGAATGGGCATTGAGGTAACGATTAGTGTGGGTTTGTTTCCTAAATAAAGTGTAGCTGAATTGGTTTTCAATTTTGGTGACCAAAATATCTAAAAATGGTAGCTGATTCTGTTTTTCAATTTCCATGGTAAATTTAATATTTGGATGGATGTTATTAAGGTGTTGTAAAAAGTCGTTTAAGTTATCTAATCCATGTTGCCATATAACAAATGTGTCGTCCACGTAGCGATACCAGCATTTAGGTTTTAATGGATATGTTGATAAGGCTTTATTTTCATTTATTATTTTCACATCCCTCAACAACCACAAGTCATAGACACATTTTACTACATAGGACCTGCAACTCGCAGTAGAACGAAAGCCAAAACTAATATCAAGTAACATGACATTTAGGGCCGGTTGTACAAATGCAGGTTTAAGCCTATTATAGTTTAAAGTGAAGTGGAGCTTAAGCCACGAAAAGTCATTCTACAAAACTGGTTTAGCAAGTTTATTACTCAACTAAGCATCGGCTTTACATTAAGCTGCAGATGTACAACCGGCCCTTAGTGTCAAATAAATCAATTTATTTCTTGAAAAAGGCAGAAAAGAAAGTCTGCCGAAACGTAGAAAAGTATTAATAAACATTATATAACACGAATTTATCCAGAAGATGTCTTCTAATAATAATATACAGGTGTGTTTCTACAATATTCCATAAGCAGTGTGAGAATATAATATAATTAAATATCCACGACACATAGTTTGAATATTTTCCCTTGCATCTACTGTTCCACTTCCACAATCGGTAGCAAAATAGCGCTACTTGACTAATTATTTCCACCAAGAATACTAAATACTATGAAAACGTTACAAAACATGCCTATTCTTGAATCAGTAACATTACGAATTTTCCACAACAGTAAACAACAATAACTGGCAAACAAAAACAGGTACCGCTACATTTGTAAACTTTTATGTAATTCGTTCAATATATCAATCTGTCAAGTTAATTATTATATAATATTACAAATGTTTGCGTACCTAAGTAAACAAAATTAATGCATACGCATAATAAAATATATTTTTACTACTTTAAAAACTTACATTTTAACTAGAGAATTTGTTTAAACAAATTTAGTTAGGTATCAATAAGATTTAACGTAATTTATAAACTTCTTACATAACTCAAAACTGAAAAAAACACGCAGCATTGACAAGGAATGCCCGAAGTAAAACGGGAACAATACCCTTATATAAGGCAAATACACCTTCTGTTCTCATTAAATGTGCAAAGACATCTTTTAAACCATTCAGACCTGCAGGAGCTAAAGAAACGTTATTAACAAAATACAATAATCAAATTTCCTTGTAATTACCTGTTTGCAAACGACTTTTTAGTACATCGGCATGGATGCCGATTAACCAATTTGTAATTCCTGCTGATCCATCAGTAAATATCAGACATGTAATGGATTTGGCTGGAGACCAGATTTCTGGTAAGGTTCTAGGGCAAAGATGCGGGAACCGGATATCCGGCTCCAGTTGTGATGTTTAGTTTTAGCGATGATTCATGGTAAGACAAGTAGGAAATTGTATCTTTGACCGAGGGGTGGCTCGCATTGTTTATAAGACATTCAGTACTCAATGGTCGGTCAGTGAGTTCATTTGTATTTCGTTTTTGTTGAGGAAGTGTGTATATGACGTATGTGTAGTGGAATGGCGACAATAAAGAAGCGTAGTTAAAAGACAGTTTATCACTGCCTATTTTCATCATTTAGGAAATATGCATAGCTCTGCTTACGTACAGAAAGCCTTTTCATTGGAGGCCATTGAGTATTGTTAACAACACAATTTCTTCCATCTGTCCAATTTAGGTTCCACTATTGAGAGTTTAGGTATTCGTTTTCATCTATTATCATTTATTTTACTTGTACATTTCAATCTGCAAAATTCATCCTTTTTTTCTGTTTTATTTTCTATTTTTTTCAGTTTTCCTTCTTCAACTGATTTAGGAAACTTTCTTCTTTTCCTAGGATTTCCTTTCTTAGTAAGTTGTTCTGTAATAACATCAAAATTAGTTTTGGTTCCTTTTATAAATGTGTATAAAAAGAATTGTTACAGTTTAAAAAAATATTGTTATTTTATACCTCCTCAAAATGTGTGCTATTTTAGGTATCTCAAAACTCTCCACTAACTTCCTGGATAATATTTGGACAATTGCCAACATCTTCGTATCTTTTCCACTACTTTCTTGAGTATCTAAAATGCGCCGTATGTAATTATAAACTTCGATAAGTACATTTTACATGATTTTATACCTAAACTGTGGTGACATATGGTACATAATTAGGATTTTCATCTAATGACGTAGGTAGCAGTTTTTCTTCTCTTAACTTGAACGTCGTCGGGGTAATTCTACAAAGTTTCTCTCACCACCTTTCACTGTACTTTCTTCATTATCTAAAAGATAAATTTTTAGGGTTAAATACGAGGTAAATTACTTCTACCTGCATTTACAATGATTCTCGCTAACTTTTCCATGGTAACAAGTGTAATTATTGGAGGGTATTCAGCATGAAGATGAAACCAATTACAATTTGTTTTGAGTTAACATTCGACCAAACAAAGAATTCTTTTTATAAACACAAAATAATAAGATAAAATAAGAAACGCCGTGACTGGAGGCACGCTAACGTGCCGGTAAATGGATACGTTAGAGGCACGTAAAACGTCATAGGTATTATGCGTGACGTCATAAATGAAAATGAACGAGCCGGTGGATCCAGATTGCACTTTGCAGGCACGTTAACCTTACCCTCTTGCCCTTCCCTTACCATTTCTTGCATATACAAATAAAAGAGTAACATATGTTGTATGTTCAAAGCATGGAGAAATTTATTAATTTCTCTATGATGGTTCAAAGCCAAAGCAAATAAATAAGGGTTAAACGAACCACAAGCTGTTTATATCTTTTTCTGCTTTGTAAGTAGAGTTAAATAAAACTATAAGATGGAATGTTAAATTCCCATTTCACGGTAGGACCCCACTAAACAAAATAACGTTATTAAAATGTGGTGACAATATGAAATTGTTACCTTGTAATGTTTTTTTCAGAGACTTTTAATGTCAGTGTAATGTTGTGACAACTGCGTTTTGTGCCAATTTTAAACATTACATTGAAAACATTTAAATTTAAACATTATTAGAACGATGAATCAATGTTTTTATTATATTAGTTTGATATATTTTAAATGTAATTAAATGCTTAATTAACATTAAAAATATTTGCTTTTTAACGTTCTATCAATGTATATTTCATATTTTCTTAACATTACGTAAATGTCAAATTAATGTATGGATTACATTTATTTTGAATGTTTCGTAACGTTTAATTAATATTTACTTTTAAATTTTAATGAATATGTATATTTCATTTCATAAATAATTCACTCCAATGAAAAAAACAATTCAGGTAACATAATGTTTAATCTTTCAAATTAAACGGATGCTACCTGAATGCGTCTTCTCTTTGGAGTGAATTATTTATGAAATGAAATATACATATTCACTAAAATTAAAAATAATATATATGTAGTACCTAAATGATTTTTTTATTGGAAAACATCGTTTTCTCATATTATTTGTTAAATATTTTAAATCAAGTATACTAATAACTCACCACGATAAACAAAAAATAAAATTAGGTATAATATTGCTTCATTTTGTTTCGATTTCAAATTAATAAGATATGATTTTTCGTGTTATAAACAATTTAAATACCATGCATATCACATAAGATACAAGTATTTATTTTAAGTTAATAAAACGTACATTAAAAACCTCTATTGTACAAGTTATTCATTAGGTGTATTTCTGTTCAAACGTTGAGTGGCAAATCTCAGCCATTCCATAACTACCAGCTCGGACTGTCTTTGTTTGGAGAGAGGAAACAGCTTCTAAAATTAAATTAAAAACATGTATTAAGTAATGTCTAAAACTAAATTTATATCATAAATAATATAACATATTGTTTGATTTTTACAATGGAACACTTACCAGCAAAAATCTTCATCAAACAAAGGTCGTTGATTTGAAAATTATTTTTTTGTCCCGTCCACGAGCATTGTTGAGCCAGATCATCGGTTAAAAGTTTGGGAAGGCATCTTCGAATTAGATTTTGAAAATCTGATCCTCCTACAAAACTTAGTTTACCCCTCTGCAACAAATAAAACCAAATTAACATTGGTCTATATATTGTTATGCATATGAGTGAAATTCTCGATTTTAGGTTTTGAAATCGAATAATTGTTAATTGTACTATGTTAAACAAGTTAAGCAAACCACTCAAGAAGTTAGAGGGTTGACTAAATTTATTTTATTGAGGTTTTAAAGACAGATGGATATTGCAATTATCACTTTGTATTGTTTAATTTAAAATTTATGTATGTACTTACCAGTTGGGATTTAACCTCTGTATCAGTTTCAATCATTTCTTCAAATGTTATAGATTTGAGAGGCAGTAAAGCTGTTACTTTATCCACAGATTCACATATCGCAGTTACATTATTAAATCTAGAGTTCTCAAAAGCATTAACCTTTGCTACAGTTGACCATGATGAACCTGATGAAAAACGAGCAGTAGATAATGTGGGAGATGGAGGTTGAAGATATTCTTCATAATCAGTTAGCTTCTTGGTTTTTATTTTTCTTCCATAACTACTTGGGATATTGTCTTCTGATTCGGAAGATCTTACAATTTTTGTTTCATGCTGCAGTGCATTTTCATAAGAATCTAACATAATTATGCGATGTTATTAAAGAGGTTTGTACTTTGATAAAATCAGCACAACATAATTTATTTTAATCGTGATTTCTGAAATAGCAAAAATGGAAAGCATAAAAGATATTTTTTTCCATTTTTAATTTAATCGTAAATTGATATAAAAAAATTAAGGTTTTCAAAATATTTTTTATAATATTCACTTTTGCTATTTCAAAACGTCAAACTCCAAAAACAATATTATATTTTAGTAATCTAACTATTAGATACATTTAAATAAAACACCTTTGGGTTTAAACTCGAGTAATATACATTAAAGCGTAAAGATACGTGACATCGTGTTGAAACATGTTATTTAATTTATATTACACGTATTTAAACCTAAAAGTGTTTTATTTAAATATGTTTAAACGTGAAAACGTAAATCATTTTTAATAAAGTTTATGGTTACCTACCAAAAGAGCCGTGATCGATAAAACTGCTTCTCTCGTATTGTCCCCAGTTATCTGCAGGTCTTTTAATAATTAAGGTTCTGGTATTTTTTAGCTTTAGTGGCCAAACACATGATCCATGTCCATCTTCTAGGACCCAATTGGATGGAATAACAGACACCAAATGTTTATCCAGAAACTCAATGACTTTATACTGTATAAAAACAGAAATAAAAGCATGAATGATTATAGTTCAGTTTTCATCGACAAATTGTGGTTTACAATAAATGCTTATACCTGCTTAATTTTTTTATCGTTATTCATTTTCAACTTTCACTGGTAACAATATCTGAATATCAAAATAAAACACAAACAGCATAGAAAAAATAAAATGGAGTCACAAACAACAAGTTCCACCAGTTTAAGGTTGTGTTTTAGCCGCCTCAATGTCGGCTTCGAACAATGTCGGTATGATTGAAATACATACAATTCCATATTAATAACAGGTTTATTTTCATACATCTATCCAACGTTGAATAAATAATATTATATAAACTTTTCCTACAGATTTCAGAAAAACATTAGATTTGCAATAATTTTTTAACTAGAGTTTAATATTATTTTCATGTTAATTTTGTTACATTTGTCCAATGTTAAATAAATAATATTTTATAAACGTTTAAGAAGATACATTTATCGTTTAATATTATTTCAACATTATACGAAGGCAACATGGACTATATAATCATTGATACCACATTATAGCAACATTCAATTATAACATTGAAACATCTACCTCCAAATAATATTTTTTAATGTTATTGTTACGTATCATGTTTAGTGGGACACGCCCGAAGCCTGAAGCAGTAATTGCATTTATAGGTACATAATCAAATCATTGATAATGTGTAGGTATTATGTAATTTAAACATAGGTATATGGCAATCATATAAACAAAAAAATTATTTCTTCCTGTAATGCATCCAAATGTTCCTTGTATTGTTAAGTTTCAAAGTTCCTAAATTTGAGAGTTTTGATAATGAAACACTAAAACCTCATATTTATGTAAGAATTTTTTTGTTTAAAAAAAGCTGTTAAAGTCACGGCAATCCTAAAAGCGTTGCACGTGACATATGACGTCAAAACAGTACCAATGTAATACTACTTTTTCAGATTGTCATTAAAGGTAATATTCTAGGGTAAAATAATTCTACAAGTTGGCAGCATCATAAATAAAATTACAATGTTGCAATCAAGGACATCTGTCATTTATTGTCTTCCATTTCGTATTTTATTCTATTTCGTTTTAATCCATTTGACAACACTGTTGACATGTATATAATACTCGTGACGTGCAACGCTTTTTGCTTTGCCCCAACTTTAAGAAAGGTGTTGTTTAGACTTTTTTATACCTTATACTTCTTTAGTTCTTAATCAGTACAACACCATTTGTGTGTGTTTTGTGAACACCATCTTATCCTATCCTTATGTAATACAACAATACAAGCGTAAAGTTAACGTGCCTGCATTCAACAGTTATGCCGACACGTTCATTTATGACGTCACACATAATAATGACGTTTTACGTGCCTCTAACGTATCCATTTACAGGCACGTTAGCGTGCCTCCAGTCACGGCGAATAAGAAAAGAACTTTACTTATATTTTCATAGGTTATACCACAGAAGAAATACCTACGTTACAGAAGCGACACTTTGACTTAGGGTTGTTTCTTTGATGTTTGAAGCGCAAGACTGCCATCTTAAAAGCAAGTATTTGTGCGGTACTGTTTATTAAAAATATCCAATATGTAAAATAAAATATACTACTTTTTCATAAATTTGTTATATTTATTAACTTTTGCGTCAGATACGGCGGTTCCTATGATGTTTGCAACCTCCTTTTAGTTCGACGGCCATCTTGAAAGGAAGTGTTTTCGCACTACAAATTGGTATCTCTGAGACAGATAGCGTTGCTTTTGCATTCGTAGGTATTTCTTCTGTGGCTATACCATACACCAATATAGACCAATTTGTTTATTAGTCTGTTGTTATACAAATTATTTATCATGTTTGTATGAGTAATCTAAATGAACTGTAATTTAGATTGAATACAAGGTCAGATGTATAATTTTAGGTAAACCTCTCGCGGCGACCTACAGAACAATAGCTCTTTTCGTTTTAGAGTTTGTTGTTGACTTAAGTCACTCCCGTCAATATAACACAATTCGTTTTATAAAAAAACTTTGACCCAGTTCCCAATAACCGTATTCGTTTTAAAACCTTTATGTCAGCCCCAGGGCTGCCTCAGAGTGAACATGCTAAACGAGCATGTTCCATTTAGGTCAACTTGAACATTCGTTTTATATTAACCTGAGGCAAGAAATGTCTTATGTTGACGCAAGTTTGACGCAGGTCAAGCTCCAATCACGTGATTAATTTGACTTTGACTAACCCTATGGCTGTATAAAACGAAAAGAGCTAAGGTGGAGTGAAGCTTATTCAGACATTATTTTATTATGTTAAGAAACAAATTAGATTAAGACTATTTACTCACCAACAAGAAAATCATTTAGCAAAGATGTGCAATGGACAAATAGTTGTAAATACAGCACCATCAAACTTAGAATGTCTCCGGAAAATCTGTGAACTAAATTTGAAATAATTCAAACTGACCAAGTCTTGAAAAAGGCGTGGTACATTTACCTCCAAATTTTTTTGGCATTTTATGCATCTTGAAGTTTGGACTCCGTTATTCATACCCGTAGGGGTTTTTTCTCTGATTCATACTATCAATTTACTTGGTTTCGAATGTAAACATGTCGCAGTCTCAGGGTCAATGTATGCTTGGTCTTGGTACAGCCGTATTAAAAAAGTGCCCTATTAACTTTTGTTCATTACCTACTGGTTGCCAGTGACACGAATACCAAACTTACACGTCATTTACCGTTCCATTCAAAATTTCGACTCCGACTAACTAAATAAAAAGGCAATCGCTAATCTTTTTTGCTTTTGTAACCTTTATTCACAGCCTCCGTAGATATTTTCTCTGTGACTGTAGTATGGCGTTTAGACTTTTACATGTGAACTGCGACCATGTAAACGTGAAATTAAAATTATGTATGACGAAAACCGTTTGCAGAGACCATAAAATACAGCCGGCCATCCATAAAAAACTCCAGACGCAGAGAACAGTAAAACCAAAAAATATTCACTATACATAATTATATTCTTTGCTTTCAACATGTGCTCTCACACGGCTACTACCGTTCAATTCAAAATTTCGACTCCGATTAACAGAACTAAAAGGCCATCATTCACATTTTTTGCTCATCTAACCTTTGATTCACAACCTACAAGTTAAAATTTTTTAGGTAAAGAGAACAGAATCCGTTGCTGAGACTAGTTCCCCTTATTTTGGTTAGTGTTCCAAGCATAGAACTCTATGAGTTCACTGGTTCCAAGAAAAACTACAAACAGAATGATTTTACAAAAACCATCCATCATCTAACGTGTCACCCATCTTCCACCAATACATTTAGACAAAGGAGAAGTTTTATCATTGAATAATTCAATGGTTCTATTATTAAATTAAATTAGTTATAATAACAATTAAAGATGTTTTATGTCTTGCAGGTTTGCAGCACCATGAAAAAAATAAGTTCAAGCATGTTGGCTTCAACGATGAGAAATTTGAAGATGAGGATAAATGAAGTTTTTTTTTATTAAATCCATGGATAAAGACGATAAGTTGAAGAACCCTTGTTTATATAAATGTATACAAAGGGTTGAACAATGCCATTGATTATAATCGTTGAGTGAAAGATTTTTTATTCAATGTTATAATATACTAACTTATAATCAATGACAATGCACAATATAAAAAATAACTCAATTTTGACGTTATAAAAAGTGTGTACGTGGGATTCATTTCTTTACAATCTATTAGCGTTACGTGCGGTGCCCTCACTATTAGAATAGCGGAACCTTTTAGTAGGGCGCTACTACCATGAAGCTTTGGTGTATGTTGTGTTGCCTGCCACCTGTCAAATATTTTAAGTAAGCGTTTTATAGTTTAACATGTGGTTTCACACGGTCCTACCGTTCAATTTAAAATTTCGACTCCGATTAACTAACGTAAAAGGCTATCATTTAATTTTTTTCGCCAGACGTGTTCGCCTTTTCCAAACTTCCCATATTCAATCTGTAGATTTACACAAAGGGAAAGAACTGGTTAAATTCTATTGTTGAAAAGAAATTAAATTAGGGGGGCGCTTAAGAAGTTAACAATAAATTATAGATCATGTTAAATAAGATCACCAAATGTTTGACGAGACGACGAGGAATTATTGGAGATCAGGGTAAATATCAAGCACGATAGACTGAGAAAGTGGCGTTCTGTTACAGTTTCTGTGAATCATTTTCGTTTTAGGGAGAGGGGTTATACGAAGGAGTAGATGAATAATTTATCCATATTATGCATAACCAACAAATTTGCTGTTACTCTGTGCAGTATCATGCGATCTGCTCTTAGACAACCAAAGGCTCGTGGTGTAAGGAGAACACTCCTATTATCCATTATACATATTATGGATAAGCAAACCATTTAGTACGTGTTGGCAACGCTTTAGTTTATAATAGTACACTGCTCTATCAATCAGTATTTATTGTATTTATAAAAATATACAAGCAATGTACACTGCTCTAAAAAACAGAGATATGCCGGCACCAAGAAAGTCGACAAAATCGACCGGAGAAGCGTTCATAATTCATATTGTGTAGGTACATCTGAAAATGATCAATAAGAAGTTTGGATTGCTGATTCTGGAACGTCGGTATACAAGACAATTCTTTTTTGTCGTACGAATCTTTTTTGACCCCTAAATCGGTTCAAGTAAGGAAATCGTGAAATTATATACGTGTATTGGATGTGGTTTAGTAAATGTAGAGATGCGTTCAGAGGAAATGGAAATGGATGTGCATTTGTAAAAGATGGAATTGCGCGTTAAGACACTGAAACGTTTATATGAACTTAATGCGGATGTGCGTACCGGAACACGCTGCGGAAGTTCATATTGCATTAATAGCAATACTCTTCAGTTGTGGCACGACAGGTTATGCCATCAAAATAAACGCCACGTCAAGAAATTTCTTGATTAACGTGGTGTCACTGTACGGTGGGCACAGAGTTTTGCGATGGTTTTGGTGTTCATGCGAATTAATGTACATGGGGGGGGGGGGGGGGGGGGAATCATTCATCCTGATGTATGGTATGCAAGGAGATTCTGTAGGTGCAGCTAGATATTTTGTCTGTTTCAAGGATAGTTATACAAAATTGGGACGTGTGTATTGCTTTATGTTTTATAACGTTTATTAACGAGGCTTATACTACAGTTCACGTTATAAAGCAACTATTCTGCTCGGGTGAGCCCTACTCATCTGAACAGAATTGTTTGTATTCTGAATTACGATGGCAGAGTGGACAAAGTTCACGCGCACATAGGCAACCTAATCGGGTCCTTTGTGCTACCTCCCTGTTTGGAGTCGTTCGATTCCGAAACTTCACTCAAGCCATCCCACACGTGAGATAAATCTAAGGATGCTGGAAGGGGAAGCGGCCATGTCCGCCCAAGGTACCTACCCTCTAAATGGATCGTCTCAGTTGGACAACTATGGGACACTCACAAAGTGTGTGGTGCGCCATCTCGTCGTCTGTGCAGCATCCTTTACAGGATTGTGATTCGATCAAGCCCATGCGGTGCATGTGCTTGATTAATTTACAGTGCCCAAAAAGTATAGGTACCTACAAGTGGGCGTCTTTAGTTATTAAGTTGTTTAAAGTTGATACTTAAGTGGAAGAGTCGGCTCTGGGCCTTAAACACCTTTTTGAGGCCAACCGAGCTAACGTATGGATTTTCTCATTCCCTTTCCTTCCAGCATGCTCTTTCATCCATACGTGTTGCTGCTTGCTACTTGCTCTAGGCGTTGTGACATTCGGGAACCAACCTAGAGATAATTCTACAGTGACATATAACTTGTGCACATAACATAATCATACATTCTTGTCCGTTTCACTTGTTCCCCCCAAAAACTAAACTAAATATTACCAACTTATACAACATGGCTGGAAATTTAAAATTCTACTCTATAAGCATTATTTTAATTTAACATACAGATTACCTGCACATATGTAATTGAAAATTTAGTCAGAAATTGTCGCATTTCATGCATAATATTAGCGATTTGGTAAAATACTTAGTTTGATTACCTGATAGCATTTCGGGAACTGTACAGCTTTTCACCAAGTGCCCAGTTTCAGCTGCAACATGTATAAGTGTATTATTTAAAATGTGGCCCAACAGAAATTAGATGAGGATTGGACGGAATGCTAAATAATTTTGTTATACCGAACCCTAATCGACTATTTCATCAAACTATTTTTCTGAATCAATCACGTAGATTTTTCACATAATATTATGGAACTATAGTTACTTCTTTTACGTTCATTGCGTGATTTTGTGAAATCTGCACCGATAATAGAAGGTAGAACCAAAGAGAACTCGTTCGGACAACAAAATTTGATGAGCGTTGGCAATGACCACTGGAGCAAATAAATGTTTTCTTTTATGTTGACGTTGATGTCTACAATATGTAATGAATAATGGAACTGTTACGTCGTCGCTACCACAGTAATAATATGAGAACCGTAAAATATATGAATTATGGTGAATTTAGCTTTAAATGTACGTCAATAATGAATTTGTCATAAAGCTTTTTCAAAATAGACTTTTAAAAAGTTTGGGTTACCTAATAGTGAAAATAATTTTCTATAAACTACAAGGACGTAGAGTAACTAATTATAATTGTCTTAAATGGGTTGAAAGGATAATTACACCATCAACACTTCGGAGTTTATAGTTTGGAAGTTGTACCAACTTTAATGGTGGTTTAATCGATTTTCAATAATCGAAATTATAATAATACAGCATGATGTTTGTCTTTTATGAAAGAATCAGATTAAATTAAAGCAAAGAGTTAGGTAACTGGAATTAATACAATATGTTACAAGTTTAAGTACTAATCCCAAAATAAGGATCTGAGCAAGCTACCCTTAACGATACAAACTGCGAAATACTATCAACGGATTGAGGCAATGTAATCCTTAAAGATACAACGTTTGCTGTGTGAAGTGTAACTTCCAAAGTCCCGGCACAATAAGTAATGGGATTCATGAGTTTTCTAAAGAAGTTGTATTAATTCCATGCCGGATGTGATCAATACCTATGAAATGATCAGTTAAAACCACTGTACAAAGTTTCAATATTATTATTGCAACGGTTTCTGGGCTTTAATACAAACATGTTACCTACTGATTAAATCCATTTAAACTGAAAATATGACCAGAATTGTAAGTATTAGTAGGATTCGGAATCTCAAAATATGCATGAAATATGTATGTAACAAAAATGTTTCAAATATGCACTTAATATGCACATAGCTTTATGTACAACAAACCTTTAAGTAATTAGTAATAATTACATTGATTCGGGTATTAAAAAATTAAGCCAATGATAAGTACATAAAACCTGAATTTGTGCAGTTGCCTCTACAGAAGATCGGAAAATAGTGAAATGATTTTGAGGCGGCATTTATATTATTTATAGCTGTCGATATAGAGAACTGCCGCGCCCTTTGAGGCTTTTGTGGCAAAAGCGGCAGTTGGTTATCAAAAGACACTACTTTTTAGTTTTTATTATTTGAATATTTTCTCTTTGGGAAACTGGTGATAATTAATGTAAAGTAGAATTCAAAATAAATGTTACAATACAAATTAAGACAAAGGTTTGCCGCTGATTCAGTTTTTTTTGGAGACACAAAACGTGCGACGTGTCGACACATAGTGCTCAAGGGAGGAGCATTGGTGAGTCTAGGCGGTATAGTTCATGCGATTTGTTGCGAAACCCTTTAACTTTTTTTTTCTTTAGAAACTTGCACAATTGAAAGGTGCGGATATGTAACTTTTATTTATTTTATTTTTTTGTTTGCCCCAAGAAGGAGGTTGTGAGCATCAACTACTACTGAAAAAATGTACGGATTATTTTGAATTCTTATTTTTATTAATTAGATTTAAAAAGATAGAAGGATCTGTATTGGAAGGCCCTTTGGGCCCCTTTGTGTCTAGGGTGCCCACGAATCGCGTGGACTTGCGTGGATGTAGCTACGCCACTGAATAGAAGAGATGATAGGAAAGGTAAAGGCAACTGGAAATTTAGAAGAAAGCGGAGACAATTACAAAAATAATCAAGGAAGCAGTACCTCAAAAGTGGATAGAACCAAAACATAAGAATAAAGAATGGTACGATTTAGAGTGTGAGAATGAAATAAACGAACGAGCGAAATTAAGGATAAGGAACGTTATGCTCCAAACAAAAACAGACTACAAATAGACAAAAATGCAAAAAATATAACCAGAGAAAAAAAAAAGAAGGCACACGACAGATATTTTAGAAGAAATCGAAGAAAAATACACAAATAAGAAATTTCTACCAAGGATCGACAAGAGTAAAGAGAAGAGACCAAGTGAAATAAGCGATGTTTAAGGATAAGGAAGAAAACCTAATTGGAAAACAGGTGAAGTATTGGAGAGATGGGTGAAATATTTTGAGGAATTACTTAACAAAAACACAAATCAAATATACGAAGAAGAAGTACCAGAGATAAAGGGAAGATGCACAAGATCTACCAGTACCTACATTAGAAGGTATCGAAAAAATTATCAGAAATTTGAAAAGCAACAGAATTGCTGGCGAAGATTAAATCCAAGCTGAAATGATCAAATATGCTGGAGATGAGCTGATTCGAATAATGCATCAGCTGATTAAAGAGATATATGGACCAAGGAAGAAATACTAAGCTCTTGGAGAAAGACCTTAATATGCCCGATACATAAGAAAGGCAACAAGGAAAATTAGGAAAACTATAGAGGCATTAAATGTAAGTTATAAAATACTCACCTTATGTATACTCAGAAAAGATACTAGGGGAGTACCAGAGTGGCTTTAGAGAAGGCAGTTCAGTGATAGATCAAATATTCCTTCCCAAAGAAATCCAAGCTGCAAGTCACGAACACAAGCTGAAAACGTATATGCTATTCAACTCTTCCAGACACTGCAAGTTTTTGGAATCTCTACGAAATTGATACAATTGGCGGAAATTAAGAGTAAATGGTGTATTATCGAGGGATTTCAAGGTAGAGCAAGGACTAAAAAGGAGACCCACTCTCAGTAGTATAGTTCAACCTGTCACTTCATTGCAAGTTGGCGGAATCAACAGACAGGCCACCATATTACACAATAGACATCAATGTCATGTCTTCGCTGACAACATGACAGTAATAGCGAGAACCAACGGTCGTGGCGATGATGATGGTAACGGAACGAAAGCTGGGCCTGGAAGTGAACGAACAACAAACAAACAAACATAGGAATACAAATTCTAGGAGGTAGAGTAATATTTAAGAAACCAGCAGAGAAGTAACTGCAAGAATTGCTGCAGGAAACAAGAGTGCTTTTGCGTTGAAGTCTGTGCTATCGGAAAAATGTCAAGAACAACAAAACTAAAAGTTTACAAGACAATGATAAAACCTGCGACGTTTGAAGACCGAAAAAATAGGACATTGTAAGATTGAAGGTGTGGGAAAGGAAGATCCTCAGAATAATTTTGGGTGGTACCTACATACGTTAATAGAAGATGGGAGAGAAAAAACAACGACGAAGTATACGAACTATACGAACTATACGACAGCACTAATATCAGCGGAGTGCTGAAAGCGCAAAGAATAAGATGGTTGGGCCATGTACTAAGAGAAAAAATACCAAATAAGGATTGGAGTGTAGAAATGGGTGGAAGAAGAAGAAGAGGCAGACCATGGACCCAATGAAAAGGAGAAGTGAAAGACTGAAAGTGAAACATTATGAGAGATGGAAAGAGGTAGCGATGGACAGAAAGAGATGGGCCTATAGTGCTTTATTTTTATATACATATCTTGGTTTAAATTCTACACAGATTGGACATTAACCAGATTATTTATTTATTTTGTTGCAAAAAGGTATCTAATGCATTTCTGTCGTTATATTACAAACCTACGGTTTTTAGAGTGGAAGCTGGTTTTTCTTGAAATATTATAAGGTGGGTCCATACGTAGAATTCGTTAATAAAATCATTAAAATATACATACATTTCAATTTGTCTTGAAATATGATGGTATAATACAAGACTCTTTGGTGCCAATTTGCGATTCCGAATAAGATCAACGTTTGAGATTTTTCAATAATGTAGCACGTTAAGATGTAACCTTTTTTATGACAAACGTGTACCCTACTCACAAACGATTTGCAGTAAAGTTAAGGTACTTTGGGGTTTTAATATGTAGGTAATAAAACGCATCCAGAAAGAGGAAGTGTATTTTATGATGGGTGTTAACTTCTGACGCCTGGATTGAACCCTTTCGACTACACTTCTCTAATGGATAATCGAATATTTCCGGTCTATTCAGAAATATCTGGGAAAGTATAATTAATTCACGAATCTTTAACTAAAGGAATCTTTAATTACTAACTTGTTGCAGTTATATTCGGGACATAGACAATAGTATTTAATGATAAACGCTATGTACGAATATAGAATGCGCATCATTAAAGCTGGTCTGTAGTTAGTTGCCTTTGCTTATACTCGACGTAACTCCAATTACTGCACTAATGTTGACCTCACTGCAAATCGCAACTTTAGAGTAGAGCAAATGATTATTACCTTTAATCTGTACAGGGATTATAACCTTATCTAATGGACAGGAAAGCATTTCTGTCACATTATTAACTGGATAACGTTTATGCACGGAAAGTAGGTATGTTATTTTTACTGTTTAAACGGGTGCGGGTGTGGAGAATTCGATATCGTACACGACTTCAAATGCCGCAATGTTCGATAGTGCCATATCGTCTTGACAATGCAATTTACTAATATTTCGACAGTCTTCCTCCGATACGTTTTCTAGCCCAATCCCTGTATAAAAGCTTCAATTTAATATACACTCAATTAGGACGTTTTGAGGGCAGATTAAGTGTCAAAATATGAAAACAATGGGTTAGACGCCATTAAAATTATAGGTGCAATAAACGGGAAAATTAGTTGGCAATTCCATGTTGATCATAATCAGCATTGTGGCCAACATTTTAATCTCTATTAAGCTCTTATTATATATTGAATGGACTTTTTCCAAAGAATGTGAATAACGTTGTGTAGAAATAGGTTTTCAAATTATGATTTACGACAGAGATTATCCAAAAATTCGTACTGAGTACAATTATCTTAAACCTAGATGTAGATGTGAACAATTCTATAACTTTTATGATTTATTCGACACTTTGTCTTGAAGACTTATCTACAATCTGAAGTTTGTAAGGGACCTAAAAATTAGGTAAATTTTATTAATTCTGTTTATATAAGAATTTAAAATTTAAATACCACCAAAATACGTAGGCAACGTGACGATGAGAAAATAATAAAAAAAGATGAGCGGGCTATACTATTTCAAGCGTGCAGTCACTGTTATTATACGGTTTAATGTTTTGGGGATCCAGCACATATGCAAAAAATGTATTCGTTACTCAAAAACATATCATCAGATCTATTGCCGGTGTGTCTCTGTTAACATCTGCAAAAAGGTACTTTGTAGAGCTAGATATAATGACCGTCCCTTCCCTGTTTGTAAAAAAATGCCAATTTATTTGCTGCAAATCACCAAACTTATAACACAATGGCGACGCGTACACGTTACGAATTGCGTATACCAGAGCACAGGACAACCACATATGAAAAAGGGCCTTACTACTCCCACAACCGCCACAAATAAAATCTATAGAAACGCTCCACAGATTTAAGCGTATCCTCAAGCAACATTTAATAAGTCTTCACCTATATTAAACCAACCACTACTTCGAATAATCGACAAATACCTGTATTATTATCATTACTATTAGTTTAAGTTAGCTTCATTTTTTTTATTGTTATTTTTCATTACATCGACAATGCCAATGGTCAGGATACTCTGTAATTTAATGGCAATAAATGATTATTATTATTGTTATTACTAATAATTAAGAATGGGGAAATGGTGAAGGAAATTACGAACATTAGAAGGAAGCAAAAAGGAAATCTGGAACAGATAGGAGAATAAAAATTAGATACAGTGGAAAAGGGAATTGTCAAGGAAATTGGAGATAATGAATTAAAAAGGAACACATTGAGAATTCCATTACTCGTAACTTGGAAGTTAAGCGCCTCAGAAAGGATGGTAGGAGGTAGTGAGAGGATACCCCAAGGTGGGGTGCTGTCACCACTTCTGTACAACTTAACTGTAAACAGCCTGCTCTGTTGTCTCAACGACAGCGGCTACTACACGCTGGGCTATGCGGATGATTTATCCATCCTAATAAGCGGCAAGTTTGAGGCTACTCTGTGCAGTCTTATGCAATCAGCTCTCAGAGTGACCGAAGAATGGTGTAATGAACACTTCCTGTCCATAAACCCGACAAAAACGGAGGTAGTTCTATTCACAAGGAAAAGGAAGAGTGTGTGGGCCTTCGAGCTCCTCTACTCTTCCAAAAACACCTCTAGTTTTCAGAGTCGGTGAAGTATCTAGGTATTACACTTGACAACAAACTGAACTGGAGCAAGCACATCCAGCTTAATGCGGAAAAAGTAAATAGGGCTTTCTGGTAATGTCACCGCGCAATTGGAAGACTTTAGGGTTCATCCCCAAAGGCTGTCCTGTTGCTGTACACCGCTGTGATGAGACCTATGTTCTGTTATGGAGCAATTGTCTGGTGGCCTAGAACTAGACTCTCCTCAACCAAAGCACTCTGTAACCATGTGCAAAGACTAGCGTGTCTTGCGTGCACGGGCGCAATGCGAACAACCCCCACAGCCGTCATGGAAGCCCTCCTGGGTCTGCCTCCACTGGATCTCCACGTAAGAGAGCAGGCCATGTTGGCAGCCTTGCGCCTGGAAAATAAAGGGTTGTTGAACAGCAAAGGTATTGAGGTGGGACACTCGCGAATTCTGGGCGAAGCAGTCAAGCGACTTCCTATACTAGAAGGAGGATCTGACTCGCTCATCCCTCGATTCATACTAGGGAAAAACTACCGCATCTTCTTTGATGCGGAAGTGGCGGATAACGCTTAGTGCTTATGCGCAGCATAGAGAATAAAATTATCAGAATTTCCAGTGACAGCAAAGCCTCTCTGCAGGCACTAGGTCAATACAAAATCACCCCTGGGCTGGTTTCCGAGTGTCACCAAGTGACAAACAGCAATACCCTTCAGCTCGTATGGGTTAAAGGGCATGCTGGAACAACAGGCAACGAAAAAGCCGATAAGTTAGCCCGACTGGCCTGAAAGCAACTGTTTTATGGTCCAGAGCCGGCTCTCCCACTTGCAGTATCAACTGTAAACAACTTGATAACTCAAGGTACCCAAGCCCAACACAAGGCTGGGTGGAACTTGATGTCAGACTGCCGTCACGCGAGAGAGGCCTTCAGAGGACCATCTCGTAGCCTGGCGCGCTTTTGCACAGGGCTATCCAGAAAGAACCTGCGGCTACTTGTAGGCATATTTTCGGGGCACTGTAAACTTAACAAGCACATGCACCGCATGGGCTTGGTCGAATCACCATCCTGTAGAGGATGCTACACAGACAACGAGACAGCGCAACACATACTTTGTGAGTGTCCCGTACTCGTCGAAGCAAGGCGATCCATGTTGGGGGATTCCTGGCCGAACATGGCTAAGATCAGAGCCGCTCCCCCGTTCAGCATCCTCAGGTTTATCTCAGGTGTGGGATGGCTTGAGTGACGTTGTGGGGCTGAACGACTCTGATCAGGGAGGCAGCACAAAGGGCCCGAATAGGTGGCCTACGTGCGCGTGGACTTCTGACCACCCTCCCATCGAAATCCAGAATCCAGAATCCAGAGGTAGAATCAAATGGACATTTAATTAGCACATGGAATTCTCAAAAACTTAAAGGACAAAGAAGAAGAAGTAACAGAAGGTTAACAGAAACAAAATGAAAAGTAACAGAAGGAAAAAAACTGAATGAATGTTGGATGTATTGGTCAATAGTAGAACAATAGAATATTTGGAATAAAAAGATGAAAAGACGAAAAATAAAGTGATCACGATTTATGAATAATGATACTATGACGAAGAAGAGAAAAGAGAAATTAATTAGACAAAGAAATATCAAAAGAAACTAGGCAAAAGTTTGCAGAAAATAAGAAAAGAAAGGGAAGTGAAAATGAAAATCGTAGCGTATCAGAAACAGTTAACAGGGAGGTTAGAAGAGCACAGTAGTGGTTAGTGGAAGTAAAGAAACGCGCAGAACTATGAAACAGAAAGATTTAAGTGGAGGATGAAAATATCTTTATTGCATAACGTCCACTTATCACCTAAAATTGTGGAGGTAATAACAATCTTATAGGTAGGTACAATTTAATAAACTGAAATGTGTTGCATTGAAAATTTGGATGTAAATAAAACACGTACGTGTATGACATTTTTTTTGAATTAGAAAATGGTTCAGAAAAGAGAAATTCAATTTTAAGGCAAATAAATGTCAGAACACGTCAACTCTGTGAGTGAACGAGATAGTTGCGCATTATTTATTTATTTTTTACCCGGGACAACTGATTATACCCATTTACCGTCTAAAAAAAAAGATATCTAACGCCACCTTGTCTCTGTCATTGATTTTAATTTAATAGACAAATTAAATCGCCAATCCAACTCGAACTCTACGTGAAAACTAGCCAAAAACGTAAGGGAGTTAAAGATTCCTAACTTTCGAGAAACGTAAAAAGTCGATGTTCATGAGTGGGCAAGTAGGAAAGTTGTAGTTGATCCCTTCGGGTTTCAGACCAATGGGAATGTGACTTCTCTTGCTGTGACCGTTATATATAATGTATAATTTCAGTTTTTATTAGTTTTTTTCTACTGTAATATGTATTTGACCTACTAGCACTGGAGGATTGTTATTATGAGGATGTCATTCTATTGAATATAAATAAACGAGTAGATAATAGATTGTGAATATAATCCTATACCTACCGAAAAATACATAACCGTTGGTGCTGTAAAATTGATAGAAAAATCTAGTATAATAACAATTAACAAGGGGGTCACAATTCGTTTGACGTAAAAGGATTTTGCAACGCTCATAAATCAGATTTCTTTTATTTTATTCGCGCAATAACTGCGAGTATCATGTGTGTTATGTTTCTGTGGAGAATTTGTGAATTGTTTTGATATGCCCCAGCTTGTTTTACTTACCGATGCGTGGATCATAAATTATTATTATCCTATAAGCAGTGGGGTAGATTATAGTAGTATTTAAACAACGATGCGCCACTTTTTCCCTAAACTTTATTGAGTTTTCGTTCGATACTTGAGCTTGGCAAACACGAAACTGTATTGCACGTTATTAGTATTTCCCGTTCACGACACTACTATAGTCCTGAAAACCGGCCAGTAATGCTGATGCATGAATAAAGGAAAACTAAAATCAAACAATGACAATTCTCATATGCATATATTATGTTCGTGGTATTGTATTTGGTGCATTTAGATAGTGTTTGCTTTCCGATATTAAAGGTTTATAGCGTTGTTTATTAATTATTATAGCATATAGCTTCAGCTGTTTATATACAAGTAACTTTCCATTGCAGTTATCTAAACAACACATCCAAATCTCTACACTATGCAATTTTTTAAATGCTCGTTTTATTACACACTCCATAGCAAATTGTGTAGGTTCATAATTTTTCGCTTCCGAATCCTGTGTGGATACTCTAAACCTCCTTAAAAATTGCGTCAGATAGCAGTTCGTTTTGTCAAGCTTACAGTTTTCCACGCTTCCAGGTTAATCAGCTTTCTATTTCACGTTTCATTTCCGATTGACCTCATTCGTCGTTGCATTTGGAAACTGTTAACATTTCTGACGATTGATTGATCTCTCAATTCTGCCATAATAATGTTTTCCTTATAAGCGGAATCATAGAAGGAGTAGGTAATTACTAGCCATTCTTCAAAAAGGATGAAATGGGATTTTACATATGCAAATCTGGCGACTGGCAACGAACCAACTAGTATATTTTTTTAAATAAAACTCGTACGTTCTATACCTATACCTACTGCTAACCACCCAGTAAAGTTATTTAACCCTAGTTAACCCTCCTATTACCGATCCCATCGAGTTTTTTAAGTTCTTCGGATGTGGGTAGATTTTGTACAAAAGCAATTTCTGGTAATATTCAAAATATACTGAGTGACATAGAAATTGCAACACCAAGAAGGTGTTGGAATATTTTATTGAAACTTGGTAGATTTGTTGGGCGGACATTTAGTAGTAATTGATTAACTTTTGAGATCCAGTTCGCGAACGTGACAATACTTGTTCATTAGAAAGAAAAAAGATGCGGCCCTAACCTGAGACCATACAAGTCCCACTCAAGAAGTTGCTCTTTGAAATACCTGGCTTAGTAGTAAAGATTTCGTTAATTGAATTTATGGTGCAACTTTTGTTAGTTAGGTTTTCGTAAACAATTATTCAAAATACGCAGGGGCGTTATTTTGAAGTAAGTTTCTCAATATACGAAGTTGAGACCCCGTTAAGATAGATTTATATAAGGGCTTACCATGAAATTCCCTAAAACTTAAAAAGCACTATAATACAGAAATGGCACAAAAATACTTGCCAACAGGTCATTAATGGTTGGCGAGCTATCCAAGGTTGTCAAAATTCTAACATTCAGTATAATATATTTCCACAAGATTTGGCAATAAAAAAACTTCATCAAAGACGAATTTGGCTGCAGCAGAGTTGTTTGAACTGTTTCAACAAGGAGTGGGAGAATTTCATTTGTAATTCATGTACGTTACTTGGATACAACAGAGACGCAGTGCGCAGAAGCCCGAAAATGTCCATTTCGTCAGCTGGTAAGGTTATGACATCGCTATTCAGGGACTCGTGTGGAATACTTTTGATTGATTACTTGGTCAAACTGTTATGTAACACACTCTCCAGGTTCTAGGCAAATTTGATAAGAACATTAAAGTAAAAAAGAATTCATAATGATCAAATAATCACAAAGGGGATTCAATGTAATAAATCTTACGTTCACAACCTCCCCTTAGGCAATGAAATTTAATGAATGCGAAATGGGTTATGTTTTTTGTATAAAAAGTACGTAAGTACTAAAGCTACTAGCAATGCAAAACTAGCAGAAAAAACATTTTGACATTAAATAATTATTGTAACAAACCTAGTTATTTAACCTTAAACTTAGGTGAGACAAAATTATTTCAAATTATTTTAATCGGGAGGAAAATTAAAAATTTGTTACAGGAAGCGACATGTTTCGAAACCTAACTGGTTTCATTCTCAAGCTTAAGTAGTTAAATGATTATCGAGCTAAGATTAACATGAGTGGCTGAAACAAAAGGAATAATTAACCAACATTACGTCGTTTTACAAAAACACTCACCTGAAGGGGAAAAAACGAGAAATATGTAACTTTAACACTAATTAACATTATAATAAAATTAAGCATCAAAGGCCAGTGATGGGAACAATTAAAATAGAGAAACATATTTTACTAAAAAGTTGAACAAGGCCGTTAAGGATGGTCGTAAAACTGCAATTTAACAAACTTACAAATTTGAACAATCTTGTACAGGGTGATAACCAAAAATTACGAAATTTATAACTAATTAAATCATTCCGAAGGTCAGTGATCTCATTAACCATTATTGGGTTATGTTTGTGTTTAGTAATTTCGACCGATTCTAACACGTTTAAAAGGTGGCCTTTAATGCAACTATGAATAATTTCAAAGTCTAAATTCGGATGTATTGGTTTCTCCCAGATGGGAGACCTTCTTAGGGAGTTTGTTAGGTAGGCTGGGTTAATGAGAACTCATGTACTTCATTATTTAACCGACGTTTCGACTGGTCCAGGTCCAGTCATCTTCAGGGTTCTACAGGATTAGTAGTTCCCACAAACCAACAGGTAAACGTCTCAATTGATCCAATTAATAATATACGACTAATTAACACCATGTGGTAAGTACATAAGGCGAACAAATTAAAAACGACGAATAATTAAATATATAAAAATCAATAATATAACACAGACTGTTTGGTTGGACTAACAAACAAGGTCTAAATTCGGATTGAAGGAATGTCCTGGGGAAAAAATGTGATCGGCAAAGGAGGATTTTGGTCTAGGTTATTAGTCTTGATGGAATGGAAATGCTCTTTAAAACGGGTAGAGAAGGATCTGCCAGTCTGGCCTATGTAAAAGGATGAACATGACTGACACTGAAGTTTGTAAATCCCAGCTCGATTAATTGAAAAAGAAAGTGAGTTATCATCAAGACAATGTATCTTCTCACAAAAATGGTTTTGACCTGTTGCACTAAAAATATGGGATTGATGTATTATGAATCATATTTTATTACACGTTCATTTGGACCAATGGTTTACTATCAATTTTGGCTAAACAAATTACTATATAGATTAAGGAAATCTTTACAATATATTAACAATAGGACATTTCTTTCAGGATTGATAGTTTATGAGATATAAGCACCCCAGCAAAAGGTATCAAAAATCAAATCTATTACTAAATCAGGCCAAGTTGAAATATTTTGAATGCATCGGCCTTAAATAATAGTTTTTCAGTACCAAAAATAGATTATCGTTGAGATTTATGAGATTCCAATAAGTATCACAATCCTGCAAGGAAAACGTATCCATTTGTCGATGGCGCTTACATAATAAGGATGTCTTAATAACGTAGACAAAATTTATTGTTTTACGGTTTACACATTATAAAGTTGATTACATTTGCCAATTCTAGCTTAGATTACACGAGGTAGGGATCAATTATATTATTAAGAGGAAATTAAGGAGGTAATAGTTATGTGCTTTCGGTTTCTGTGTCAACTGTGTTAACAATTCAAAATCTAATTAGTTAATTTCCGCCGTTTCTGCATCTATCAAGCGCAGAATATATCTAAAGGGCCAAATTATTTAGTATGAACATTAAAGCCGTCACTAAAATATCAAGTAATTGTAACATCACCTTAACCTCCTCTATAATGAAGTAGAATATGTGTCTGTACTTGACAACTGTTCAAAGTGTAAAATACGACGTTCTTAATCAGCTGTCGTTAATGAAGGTCCATTATTGCGGTACCAATTAAAATAAAAATTTTAACTACATCTCATTCAAAATGTGTGGGCAGCTCATTCTATGTTAATGTAAGCGTAAAATAAATTTGTTAAGATTTTGAAAACTGTGTGATTCTCTTAAAGTTTTATTTTGGCACATTCTTCACCGTTATTTAATTTAAACAGAGAATCGAGAGAGAAAGGGAGAGAGTTTAAAAATATGCCGTAATAGAAGTCGGTTGATTACAGAAAACTAAGAGCGGAGAAACGAAATTCTAATTACGTGCGACAAACATCACAATAAAGATCAACAATTGATAAAAATTTGAAATGAATCCTTTGATCTCTAGAGTATAATTAAGCATGTAATTAAAATAATTTAGGCAAATCTGAGTGAGAAAATCCACTTTTCAAATGTAACACGTAGGAGTGTAGCAAATGTGAAAGCTCTCTTAGAAGAAACGTTAGCATAGACCTGACTAATTAAAAAGGGCGGCTTACTTAAACATTAAGCCAAAGCTCATTTTAAATGGAGGAATCAAAGAATTTATAAAGTATGTGAAATTGAAATGTGTGTGATAGAGCCTATTGTGCATCCTTTGATGTCTACTTTTTTGCTTTTTATTAAATGGATTATTGGATGTCTAAAGTAAGGATAATAGCAACGCGGAACTATTTATTTTCCGAACTCGGCGGTCTACCGTTTCTTTAGTTATGGAGTAACATATGTCTCCTATTCAGGATTTATGCCGTATGAAACCATTTTACATGTGACATATTACATAAGGGGCGAGTTGGTAACATAAATCATTGCCTTGGCGCCTTGATATGTATACAAAACGATAAAAAGGATTGTTCACAGACACAGTATTTGCCTTTGAAAAAAATGGAAAAAAGTAATTATAAATAACATTTCACAGTAGCAACCAAATGGGTTTATAAACTAAATAAACAAAGGATGTATCACGAAAGTGGAAACAGTCGTGGGGAGGAAGCTGTAAACAAAAGGGAGTGATACATGGATCTGTCGGAAGAACTAACTAAGCGGCCATTTTATTATTTATTTTCGTGTCGTGAATTTGGCCTAACAGCTATATGTGGGGAAATTATTACATATTTCTTGCTTTCCATTTACTTTTATTATGAATGCACTGCGTTACAATTTTATTAATCATTGAATTCAGTTTGAGCTTTACGTTGCTGCAAAGCGAAAATTCTGTTTATTTATACGTAATTAGTACACTCGCAGCTTCTAATTAAGCAATTAATTATTCGGAGAAAATATGATCGAGCTTTGAAGTGCTGCTTTTTGTCGGTTTAGCAATTTGGTCCGGTTTTTACTTACACTGCAGTGCTTTATTTACCGAACGTGCTACAATAATAAGTGCAGCTTTAGCCATAATTGAACCGCAAAGTACGTACCTATAATACAGGCAAACAATAAATTGAAATTCATCAATGTGTTAGGAGGATAATACCTACATCATAAAATACAGTACAGTGGCGTACCGTGGTTTTCGAAATAATTGGCAATTTACTATGTTTCTAATGCTATTATGCTTTTAAGGTCTCTTAAAAGTTGTGTATGAATGCGTTAAAAAACAATAAGGAAGATCTCTCGGTGCTAAGTTTTTTTATTTGGGAAACAGTTAAAATAAAATTTAATAAGCACCGGAATAACCACCATGGAAGACTGCATGCGGCGAGTCTGAACAGCATTTGCAGATCTTAATCATCAATCAATAAGAATCTACCTTTTGCAACATCGATTTCAGTTCGTTGGAATGTTTCTTTCTAACACACCCTTTACAGTTTGTGGATTTTCTTTTTGATCACCTTGCTAGTGACATGGTAATTTCCCTTTGTTTTTTTTCACGCTATTAACAGTTTTTTTTAAGCAAATCGCGGTTCCTAATGATGTGGACAGTTCACATTACTAGTTATCGAATATTAGGTTGGAATTCATAACCAAAAATTTAATTTCTTACAGTCCCGAACCACTTTTATGTAGTTTTTTAATTTACCTGTTTATTCCGCTACGAAAACAGTTCGTTTACGAAACACTTTTATTTATACAGCTTCCTTGTGCATTACTCTTAACGACACGCCTCAGCCATAGATTAAACGCAAAAAGTAATCTGTTCAACTATATTTTCCTTGTTCTAACAACAGATTTTCCAAATTATTCCCTAAATAATAGCAACGTACTGTTCACACTTTTCACTGGTATTAACTCAATTTTTTCCTTTTCTAACGCAATAGTCCATGTACTATCAACTTTTCAAAACTTAAAGCCGACGATTCACTACTGTCACGTGTCGTCTGGCTTAACGGTTCACCATATCCCCCTTAACTTCGCCTTGATTCCCTTTTATTACCTCAGATTCGGAACTAACTGCAACATTGTTTCTTCAACAGCGCCAAGCAGTGGCGGATTTCCAGTCTTGGCCGCCCTAGGCCATGTAGTACCAGCCGCCCCTTTCTCAGCTTCCATCATTTAGGTACTACATATAAATTTACTTTCTTGCCAAATTATAGTCGGAGCGTATCTACATTATCGTACGATGACGTATTTTATTTAAAATTGCTCCCTAAGTCCCAACACTCCCAACCCAATATGATTTTAACGATACAAATTTTATTTATACAAAATGAACACGTTAATACTTACTACTTACCTAATAAAAGAAAACAAAACATATTTCAACGAAAACGGAAAACTACAAATATACAAACAACATTCTGCAGTTGACATAGCACTCTTCAATTACTTATCAATCAACTCAAAACAAAACTAAAAACGCACGAAAAATTCAAACTAGGAACGCATGAAATACACAATCAGAATCAACAATTAGTACAAGGTGGCAGCGCGCGTAGGTATAAATTCATAAAACTATTTTAAAAATCCAATTATTCAAGTGATAGCGATTCGAATTTCGAATACCTTGTAAAACTAAGAAAGTGACAATGCCGAATCGCCGGAAGCGGAACGTTTATCAAATTAAAACGCTAGTATAGTATTACTCTACCAAGCAGTACAAGTATCAGTAATCTGATTCCGACAGAAGATTATTTTTTGTTTACAGTGCAGGACTGCACGCCGAACTAGTGAGCGTTTTTTGCACACAAAGTTTTATTTTCTTCCGGTCGTTTCTTGTTATCATTCTCATTCATCGGTGTCTTTTTTGCCCACTATTGGCCGCCCCTATCTGGCCGCCCTAGGCCCGGGCCTAGTGGGCCTTATGGGAAATCCGCCACTGGCGCCAAGGATAACACACACATCTACATGTTTCTCCCCGAAGTACAATCCACGGCAAAAATAGTTGCAAGGTATAACATGGTAACGAAATTGAGTAATTCATTAGTAGGGAAAAAAGAAATTGCATTGTACATTTTTAAAAGATACTTAACAATAAGCGAATATCATATGGCGTTATTGGCGCGTTTGAAGGAAGAAATCGCGAAAAATCGGGCCCAAATGAAGAAGAAATAGATGCTCTTTCACCAAGACAATACAAAGTATCACAAGTCGATCGCAGTGATGGCTAAACTGCACGAACTGCATTTCAAATTGCTTCCATATTCTCCAGATTTGGCTCCTATTTATATATTATATTATATTTTTATTTTTTATTATATTTATATATTTATATATTATATATTATCCATTCGCAAACTTAAAGAAAATGGTAACCGGAAAGAGATACGGTTTCAATGAAAAGATGATCGTTGAAATTGAATCGTATTTTGAAGGGCTGCGAGACTTATGGACAGGACAGTCATCGTACTATACTAAATTTCCCGTTCGCCAAGCGTTATTCCTAGAATCCTTCATCTTGCACCCAATTTTTTGTAATTTTGGACATGACCAAATCTTCTTTGGTGATCAGTACAATAACCCACGGATAGCAGGAGTGAATAATAGTATAACAGATCAGCTACTTACAAAATTTTACTAAATTAGTTACAGGTAATCACAGACGGTTAAGAGCCCAAAATACGACAGAATTTTCCACAATGGGTTGTGATTTGCAAAATTTTGGTTTTGTTGTTATTTAAGTATCAGGGAATATTATAAGAGAAAGGCACACTAAATATGTGAATGCATCAAACGAACGTTTCCGAAATTTTGGTTAATTAATAAGGATAAATTTATATCTCGCAGATCGATAATAGTGTTTATCTTAGACACACAGTGGTGATGGGAAATGTACCAAAAGGATGAGACCCGGATACATTTGCGAATGCCCGAAACTTTGATTATGTTTACACTGCAGATTACATAGGATAAAAAGCATGGAAAGGAGTAGTAATAATTAAGGATATAAATTAAACGTAAATTACAACTGTAACACGATTTGTGACTGAAAAGTAACGTAAACATTGTATTGTTTGGGTAGATTGATATATTGGGACCGCAGCTAAACGTAAGCGATTTAAGAGAACAAATTTAGGTACGTATTTCATTTAGGGGGATGAAAATTAGAATAGTGCTGAAAAGAGACATTTACAACAATAGCGTTTGGTGAAACACAATAGTTATTGAAACAGGAACTGACCACTAATGCTAGAGCAACAATACCTCAGCACCTTTATAATTTTCATCCCTCTCGTATTGTATTCTATATTTATTAGATAAACTTTATCTACATTTAGTTAACCGCTATATAATACATATACACTTGTTACCGTAAAATTTATGTTCTATAAGCCCTTTGTTATCAATTCTGTTTTCTTACCCATTTAACTATGTTATGGTAAGCAAAATATTTGAACAAGCAAACCACTTATGATTATGTTAAAAAAAAGTAACGTTGGATCTTTGCAGTCGCTATTCTATGAAGTAACTTTCTAAAGGGATGGAGAGTATTAAGTAATGCTCTTTGGGGGATGTTTAATAGCTTCTATTGGAATTCACTCAAATTTTATCTAATTATATATCTAACAACAAGTGTTGAAATTTTTTGGGTTGAAAAATTGTTACGGAACTATTACTGATATCAATGTCTGATTTCTTGCGCACATATGGAATTTGATAATCTTAAGTTTAATTTAGAGAAACGTACGAGGAGTAAACACTATTTACTGCTCCTAACATAGAATAAAACATTCCTTTCTAACGTAATCACCATGAACTGACAGGCACTTCATCCACCTACGCTTTAAGCCTTTTTTTAAAATTCGGTATTCTGAGGAAATTCATGGCGGGCTTTATAACAGTACTATCCTCTTCAAATTTTATTCCTCGGAAAGATTCTAGCTTTGGGAACACTTAACAGTCACTTGCAGACACCTTATAAAGGCTTAAATAATTGTTTAGAATGGTTACAATCGTGCCACAGGAAATGCCTGTTACTCTTTAAAGCCGGTGGATTAGAAAAGGGTGTTTACATTATTTAAGTTTATGAAAATATGATGAACATGAATCCATTTTTGTGGTTTGGAAAATATCCATACGGGCTTGAAGGTAACAAACATGTGTACCTGTACCTATAAAAGGATAATAATAACATGGCTTTGGTCATGGCCTCACGTCACACATTAAAACAGCAGGTTATTTTTCATCTTTTTCCGGGAGCAGAATATTGGTAATTTTACAAAAAAACAATTATCTAAAGGATGTTTTCACACAATTTGTAGACATTTCTCACGTTCGTTATTTCCTTCATTTTATAAAAAAAGGGTAAACTTGTTTGGTTCAATAATAGCTGCGTTGCAATGTTTTTGATTTTCTGCTAATTACGCCGAAATGGAAGAAGATAATTCCAAAATCTTTATCACAATAGCTTCAGCTTCAGCTTGTACTCAGAGTTTATCAATTTTTGTTGAAAAGTAAACTACTTGTGGAGCTGTCGAGCTGTCAAGAAAATGTATGAAGGTAAAATCGTACTTCCAAAATGAAAAAAATAATGGTGTAGATGTATTTGCTAAAGAAAGTGGCAAAAGATGCTCGACAGGAAAGGGTAAATCTTCTAGGAGCCCATTCTGAGTTCAACCCCATTGAATTGTATGTTAAAAGTAAAGTTGCAAAACTAAACAAAACATTCAAAATTAAAGACGTAGGTATATGGCAAGCCGTTTTACCATTTATTCACTGCAGTCGTTATATGTCATTTTAATTCAAATCCATGTCACTTGCGGTAATGAAAATTACGCTATTTTCGTTAAGAAAAATGCAATTTTCATTCTTAATTAAAATTTAAATACAAAAATTATTTTAAATTAAAATGAAAATGAATATGTTTTTACTTTAAAGATTTTCTTGTAGCACATGTCACGATATTCTTACATCATATATAGTTTTCAAGACATACCTATCTGATCACAAAAATTAATTTTCTTGTCATATGATATCCTTCTAACAATTTTTTATTGGAATTCGTTCCGATTCAATTTTAATTTTAATTTAGTTTGTTATGACATATAGTGTATTTACATTTTAATTTAAAAATGAAAATGTTTTCTTATGTCCTACACTTCAAACAGTTGGAATATTAATTTCTATTGAACATGAATTTTTATGTCTTTTGATTTGGCGTTATGATAATTCTATTCGCATTCGTTATAACTTCCAATTTTAATTCTATTTGAATTTATTATGACTGGTGTATTTTCATTTTAATTTAAAAAGTAAGAATGTTCTTACGATATATTAATTTTCAAGTTTTATGAATCCGTATTGTCATTTGAGATTCTCCTTTAGTGTTTTTATTTCAATTCGATGTCTATTTCCATTGTAATTTAATATCCATTCGACTTGAAGGTGTTGACCACACTCATAAGAAATGTAAATAAAAATGAGCTAGCTTACTGAAAACTATTCGGAATTGCACTTCCAATGTCCTGAACAAAAATACAGAATCGGCATAGATATAACGCATAAGATACAATACCATCCGCTCTAGGACAGGAATGTTAACAATACGAACCATTCAAATTAGTTCTACTCGATATTTTTCAAAGAATACTTTAGTACTTCAGGATTAATTATTAAAGGAAATCTAGTTCAGTAAATTATGTGTTTTTCCTTTCATATAAAATCAGCTGAAATTCGACTAAATCATTTGCACGTGCATCTAAAACAACGTGAATAAACCGTACAATTTTTACTCCTGCTTTTAAAATCAAGTCCACAATTTACTTAATTTGAAATTCAAATCCACGATTAATAAATTCAATTTCATAATTTACGGTACCAAAACACAATAATCCCAGTTATTTTATTCATATAATTAAAAAAAAATGGGATGACATATTTTACTTTGAAATCAGTTTACGAAGAAATGGGTTGAAGATCTGAAATGTTTCAGGTGCCGATTATGAACCGAACAAGATTGAAGACTGCAATACTAGAAAGGTTTCATCCTTAGCAAGAAGAGCGAGGTTTCAGGAACGAGATAGTTCTACTTTGCTCCACAGCAATGAAAGACGTGGTACAGAATTCGTTAGTGTCCTCGGCCCCATCAGAAGACTATCGTGTACTATCAAGGGCAACTTCCTCTGTAGACGTGATATGACAAAGGAAAAGAGTTTCGACTTTGTGAAGGATGGCTTTCATGATGACTGCCAGAAAGACTAACTTCTAGATCACTCAAGTTCTTATAGGCCTCATATTATACGGCTCCACTCATAAGACCGACTTCGAAAACGAGCAGGATACTCCTATTGCTCAGCTCATTTAGTACAATGCACATGTCCGTCAAAATCATGAAACCCCGTTCGGCTTCTCTTGCATTCTAAGTTTCGGAGTGCTTCTCTGGTGGATAAAATCAATCGCCTTGGTCTATCTATTAATTATAACAGAGTGAGATACATTCAGAGAAAACGTTGTCATTCAGTCGTGCAACGTTACAACGTCGAAAAACTCGTTTGTTCGACACAAATACGCAGTGGTCTTTTAACTGTCGGAGCTGTCGACAACATAGACCATCCTCCAATAGCAAGAACAGTCAAAGATTCATTTCACGGGACTGCTGTTTCTCTTTTTCAATGAAGAAGACACGAGAACGATGGTACGAGAAGGAGGATCATGCAAGTTTCGCAACGTTCTACCCATTTTGGCCCATACATGTTTAATGGGAGAAAGATCTGAAGATCTTGGAGGTCAGGGCAAAAGATGAACGTGTTCCTGTTCACAGATCTTCAACGGAAACCTTGCTAACTAAGGACGTGCATTATCTTGCCGGAATAATTGATCATCGAGCTCTTGTAAGTATGGCAGAAGATGTGTTCCAACTACCTTCGTAATATACTGTTGTGCTGTCATATTGCCTCGAATGAACGCCAAGGGAGACCTGCTGTCATAAGTAATCGCAAGAATAAAACTTAGATTCGTCAATACAGGCACCACCACGTCATTCAAGATTCCAATGAAATATTTCATTGCACCATTGTAACCGTTATTGACAATGTTCCGTAGTCAAAAATCGCACAAGTTGCGGTCGATATGATGTGAAGACAAAACTTCGGATTCGGCCATAAACTGTTCTATGGATTACAGACGACATTCTTCATCAAACCATTCGTCACCAATTGCAAGAGTAGAGGAAAATCGGTCTCTAAATGCAATTGTCTTAAGTAACGATCTTGGCGCTCATTCGTTCCCCGGTTCCTCTTTTACGATGTTGCTGGCCATCTTCAAACTATGTACGACACATTGTTATCACATTAGACAGACTTCGATTTCCGCGGGTGGGAATTTTGCCAAATGAAAAACCAGCTTCACAAAAATCAATAATTCGACCTCTCTCGAATTCCTTTTAATTAACGGTAATATCCTCCTTGCCGTACTCTAGGTATGATGAAACAAACAAGACACGTTAACAAAGGAACAACAACAAACCGTACGAAAACACAGACAGAATGAGAGTTATGAAAACTGTCAAATGTGACGTCAGTACATTACCACTTGATCTCGAAAGTTAATCAATTATTACTTAATGTCCGCCCAACAAATCTACCAAGTTTCAATAAAAAACTTCAACCCCTTTTTGCTGTTTCAATTTCTGTCACTCAGTGTATTTTTCACGGTAGTGTGTATCTGTTTAACGATCCTTCTATGTCACCGGATACAAATAAAGAATTATAATAAATAATAGTAAACAATTTTTAAACCAATAAAAATAAATTTTGATATGTAGATATTACGTCAAAAAATTGTCAGAATATCTTTGAACCTTTCTGTATTTGATAGTACTGCATTACAAGGCTTTGTATGAAGTATTAAAATGTAGTGCAGAAGATGTCGCTTAACATATACTATAACCACACAGTATACTTCCAACATATTTTCAGTTCACTGTTTAACGTTCAAATCTACAATTACTAAAAAGACAGATAATTTGAGGCAATTTCTCGTAAATTTATTGAGAACCAAGGAAGTAGTAATTACGACTAGCCCGTTAGCGCGTTACAAATTAGAATCTTACTTAATGACAATGCTAGCTCCTCTGGCGGTGTAATTATTATGAAATAATTACAGTAAAAGGATATTAAAGATAACGCTTCCTAAATGAAAGCTTTCAATCTTCCTCCATCAAACCTACAACTCGAAAAATGAAAACGAAAGAAAAACTAACCGTATTTGTTTAAATAACAGTACTAATAAGATGAAGATGTTATAGTCATCTGTCTCCATTCAGAAAAAATTTTTAAATTTTCCTATGTAACTGAAGTCAGATAAAAATTATGTTATCGTATTTCTTGAAACTAATAAACGTGGGTGATCAGAACATTTTTGTTATATTATACTCGTATTATCCAGTGGGGGTTTCTAAGGTAAAAATGTCATGTATTGTGGGATCAGTGGTACACTACGTCCCATATACCTACACCCAGTTATTGATCAGAAAATGTCCGACCACGTAGTGGAACTAGCATTAAATGTATTGGAAATTAATATATTTGCGAAAATGTGCAAGACTTAGTATAGGTACATACCGACATTGGCGCAATCAATTTATAAAGTGGTTTGCAAAGTTTTACAGTTAACTTTTTTGTAAAACACGCCGCTTCGGATTAATTAAGATACAACGCTTGTTAAATTACAAAACAAACGAATTTTGAAGGGTAAGATAAGTATACCTTCAATAATTTAATTTTCGCATATTCCATTTTCTAAATTGTTTTTTCTGTTACGGATACTATGCCATAAACCTAATTATCAACCTCCTTTTCAAGTAATAAATTCCTTACTGTACTGTATAATATTTTAACAAAACGCGTCATTTTAGTGCTTTTTAATTAGTTATTTAGTACCTTAACTGAATATTAGAAAATTGATTAACAGGCAGATCAAGGTGGAGTTGTACCACATACTAAATATATGAGGTATTATAATATTTACAATTAATTTATAAGAGATGCTAGTTCGCTTGTGATTATGAAATCTTGGTAAAATAATGCTTTATTAATATACACTTTTATGATTTGTCGAGAATAAATGAATTATTTAGATGAGAACAACAACAGCTTTTTGGAAAACGTTTTTAATTCGAAATTGAATACATAAATGTCCTCGCCATTTCAATAACAGCGCGGAAATCCCCCTCATAGTTTGCGTTTTGCTGAGGCGTGTATGGGGCTGTCAATCTCTGTGCGACCCCGTTGCACTCGGGATCTCTCTTAATTCGTTGTTGTCCATTTCATCACCATTGTCAGTAATCAACTCTCTAATTCAATGGTCCAACATTTTGAGTGTTGCAGTACCTTTTAAGCATTTCTTTTACCTCTGATTTTTCTGACATGAGGTAACCATATCTAAACGTTGTATGATTGTCCTTAAAAACAACTAAGAACTTTTTCTTACTATATGATTCCTTAAAAGGTTCCCACACGTCTGCCAAGAATAATTCCCCTGGTTTTGTTGATTTTTCCCTATGGCTAAATAGCAGCCTATGCGCTTTACCATGGATGCAAGGCTCACATAATTGATTTTCTTCGGTTGAAACTTTTAGATGCAGCTCTTTGTAAATTTTAGCTTGTACGTGCCTTTTATCTTGATGACTCTACCTCGCGTGGTACAACTGCAACTTATTATCAACAAAATTTACCTCAGGGATTTCTTTTGGTAGCACCGGTTTGATTTTTACCTCGAATAAAGTACCTCCTAGTTCTCTCGATCCATTTAACTTCAGCTTTCCCTGATTTGAGAGCCTGCATTCTCTTGCTGTTGACTCAAATACACTCTTTGGATATCTGTCTCGTGCTGCTAGAACAGAGAACAAATTTCTGCACAGATTTGGTACATACCAGATATCCTTTAGCACAAATTTTTCCCCAGTTACCAAGGTTTTTACTCTTACGGTTCCCGTGCCTATGACGGGAACGACTTCTATTCTATTCCTGCTGATTGTGTGCCAAGCGTACACCCCCTTCGAAGGGAACGTATCGAGATTTATATTAATCTCGAAGTGTCCAAAGACTATTTTAAATGAACACATATGCAGCTCACCAGCGTGGCCTTCTCCAGATGCCTACCTTAAGGTATGTTTTGTGCACTGATAGGTTTAAATGCTACCGTGTGGTGTTGTGTACTAATACGCAGTGTATTTGTCCGCAGGTCTGGTTAGATTGCATGTGATCCTGTGACCATGCTAACGATTGAACAAAGAGTGTTTCTGGTGGAGCATTTCCGCAATGGAGTCGCGTTTACCACAGCAGTTGCAGATGTATTTGCACCAGGAGCGAAGGTGCCTAACCGAAATGCTGTTCGAGACCTCATAACCAAGTTTTGTGAAACCGGAAGCGTTCATAATGCTCTAAAATCATCCGAAGAGAAGGTGTTGGAAGATGATGCTATTTGACTTGGCTTCATCGGATTGCTTTCTGTGGGGTACGTTGAAGGGAAAGGTTTACGAACATAATTCGCACACCATACAGGAATAGCTAGATGCACTGACCCATCAAATTCGGAACATCGCTCCCAACGTTATTTACGTTTTTCACAATTTGGAGGAATGTGTGAACTTGTGCCTCAAAGTGCGGGACCAGCACATCTAGCATGTCCAGTAGTTTACACATCACCTAATAGTTAACTACTTCATAGTTACTTTATGAACGCTCTGTTGTTTCTAATTCATTCTTTAGAAAACTTAATGACGTTTTGAGTGGTGTACATTTAAAAGTGGGTGTTCTACAATCTGTATCAAGTTAATAACGAATTCTTTAATTTCATCGATAAATAAAAATCAGTTAAACCCCAATGGTGGTTTTCCTTCTTATTACAAGCAAAACAATTCAGGGAACTTTTTGTATGTTTTCCTTTACATGCAACAACCTTTCTGTATTATTTAGATCAAAGAAAAATAAAGTTCCACTTTGTATACCGATTTTTCCGCGTGTAATATTATTTCTCAGAGTTTGAGCGGTGGAAATCTGTTCTATGAACAATTTCTTCTGACTGGCTACACTTTAAGAAAGTAAAATTTTGTCATTTTATTGAACAAAAGTTTGTGTTGTTATTATAATATATTGTAAATATTTTTTGATATACGAGTAGTATGATGAAGTACGTTAAATCTGTTATAAATTCGATGTGCGGGCATATTATCGCCCCTTGCAAAAGAGCTCTTTTGTTTCATTATATTTTAACTTCACCCTCATACAACTTGACTTTGTAATTGGCGATACGCTTGAGGGGTCATTTAGAGTACTAATTCCGCTGCATTTTCGTTAATTTCTAATTGTTTTCTATATTAAAGCTTTGTTTCAAAGTCACGTTTCAACTGTGAAATTTCATTAAAAGTAATTGTTACATTTCAAACTTTAGGAATTACCATAATAGTTATCAGTAATTACCTTGACAACATTTTATTCCTTTAACTACTCCTTTAATACAAATTTGCATTTATAAAAAAAATGTCTTACCTTGTCACAATTAAAGGGCGGTGTCTTATGCATACATTAAAGGAAAACTAATTAGAATATAAATGCTTAGTACCTATGTAATATTTGTAATAACTAATAAACAACACCTCTAAGCAAATTTCTTCAAAAGTCTCTTTGTGAATCGTAAGAGTTCTTCCAATTTCAGGAACGCATCAGGCAGGATATCTAGAAATGAATGCCAATTTAGACGCAAATGAAAAGACCGGTTCGTTTTTATTATGGCCTGACACACCTGAAAGGAAAGACAAAAAAAATACCGAAAAACTACAGCTTGTTTTAACATCATCGAATCGCTAGAAAATCGAACATCAAAAAAGAGATAAAAAATTGAAGAAGAACGAATTAAAAACAGGGTCAAGAAGAAAGGACAAAGAAACAACAATTGAGGGGGTTAGAAGTAAAAGAGTTTAAGTGCACTTTTTTATAAAGATGCTTTAAGTGCATATTCCTATAGTTAAAGGTTATTACTATTTGTTAGTAAAAAGATTTAAGTGTATTTCGCCTCTCTAGTGGCGTCTATTGGTCTGGTAAATAATGTTAAGTGAAAAAGGCGCGATTTGAGTTAGAAGTAAACAGGTTCAAGTGCCCTTGAATCGTAAGTTATAACTTCAATGGTTTTACGCAAAGATTTTAAACGGTAATTTTGATTCAAGTACATTTTTATAAAAAAAAGGCAGAAGACAGAAAAAATACTCTATAACGCCTATTTGACAGAATAGTTTCAGCGATACAGATAAGATCTCCACTAGAAATAATTTCCCTAACTATTTACTGGAATTTTCAAATATCAATAAACTTTGAAGCTAATTATCTCTCAACAATAAAAAATGCGCTTAAACCGTTTTACTTTCAAGCCCCTCAATTGAAAGAAGATGGTAAAATTATAAATAAGAATAAAAAGTCGAAGAACACTACACACACTACAGTGGAAGAAGTAATAAGTAAAACGGAAGAGCAGCAGATGAAAGAAAAAAGGTTAATAATAATAATAATAATAATAATAATGTTTATTCACACCGTCAATACAATTAATAATGCACGATGTCGTCAGAAAGAAAAAAAAGAGTTTTATTCTAGTGGAAGAAATGGCTAGGGCGGTCAAAACTATAATAGTAAGTCAGGCGGCAATTCCACTAGAAAACGGTACACATATGTATATCAAGGGGGACTATTGACTGCAATCTAAGGTTCATGTCAGAAGATCGGGAGCATGGTCGAGAAGGTACAGAGGTGGGGGGCTGAAACAGGCAAAAAGGCGTGTTCTAGCCTCGCTAGTTAATAATACGAATCTGCACGCGTGTGGGGGAAGGCAGTAGGAACAAGGAAGGTTAAACGAGATAATATGGTGCAGAGAAAAATGACACTGGAAGTGAGCGGACAGTGAGCACCGCTGGTTGTTCGTGGTGGTCGGCATAATCTCACTAAGAGAGGAAGAGATGGATGGGCAAAAAGTTTGATGTCTAACATATGCAAGTAGGTAAATAGAAAGCACGAGGACAGAATACTTCTTCACCCAGTTCCTAACTGAGCACGGCGAGAACATTGAATCTACACAGATTTAGCAAAAGAACACAAATGTGTTTTAGAATACGCGCTATGGGGTGGAGTAGTATTTAACTTTTTGTGTACTATGATTCAAACGAGGGAAACGAAGGCACCGTGGAGTGCATAACTCATTCCCAAATTTAAAAAGGCTATGACTGGCAAGGCCAATAGAACATGTGCCTTTAGATACAAATATATGAAGGGCGTCTGGCACACACTCAAGATATAAGCCATCTACTTAAAAGTCTACTCGCAACACGCAATCAATACCTCATTTTTTAATTAAAAAAAAATACTACATTAAAAATTGAGGGGATTTACTGACTGGTAACATCAACAATTTAAAATTTATGACAATAAAAATCAAGATTCGCTTAAAAAACTTTAGAGTCAAGCGTTTTGAGAAAGTGCACATTTTATGTTCACTCAAATATATCAATAAATAAATGAATTAGGGAATCCACCTGTGCATTACTCCTACAATTTTCACTTTCACCTATATGGGTTTATAATATTGCCATGTACCTCGTCTTAAACAAAATACATTGTATATTAATTATATCATTGATTTTTGTAAATTTCTCAACGGATGTAAACTATGCACAAGTACATCAGATTCCTTTAGGAATTTGAGTACATATAAAAAATGAGTAGGCCACATTCATACTTAAAACAAATTTACATCCGCTATCAGTTCTTTTAGTTATGTGATATGTTGCGCTGGTGTTTGTGGCGCACAAAATTACAAATGAGTAAATTTAATTAGTGAGCCCATAGATAAAATGGGAATGAATTTTGCTTTGTTTCAAACATACGGTTGTACGAGTTTACGATTTTAATTGACGTAAAATTTCATTAACTGATACATGTGCTTACACAATTTCAAACGGATTTTGTTTTGTAATGAACCAAACAAAAAATATTTTTCAGCGACTGAAATTAATACATTTAATATCTTTGTAAACAGGTGACAGTTTAATAATTTTAGCCCTTGTACTTAAAATAATTTAAATTCCCTTAACTGTAGATTAAATTTTAAACGCTTTAACTTGGTTTAAACAATCCTTGTTTTTTTGCTTGCAAGTTGCTACGAAAGAAACTTTTTACATATACGTAAGTCTGTAATTTTGACCTCTTCGACGATTTGATAATAATAGAAGGAACAGTACTGTATATGTGTTTAGTTATTGATAATTTTCAGTTCTATTAGTTTGAAATAATTTAACTTGGATAGTAGAAACCGAAGCAACCAATTTGGTAAAAACTCTGGAGCTGTTTAATCATTAAGGAAGGACAATCTATGAAATGTTCTGTTGATAATATAAGGTAAACGTGGCTAACTTTGGAAACCTAATGAGAGTAGTTTCTCCCAATAAAAAATGGCAGATGGATTCAAACATTTATTTCAAGTATTTCCTACGTGAACAATGACCAGAACTACCAGAGTTATTGAGTCACGAAGACAAGACAATATTACGATCCTTAAGTTACCACCTAACACCGTTCGTTTTTTACATTTTCGCCTTACTGCCTTCAAACACGAAAAAATAACTGAGGATCAAGATTTGTTAAAATGTAAATGACCTAATCTACAATTGGAAGTAAATGCCACCGAATGAGTTCCGTAAGTTAAATATTACAAAGAATAATCAATTCAATTGAAAAATGATACAATTCATTCACTTTCCCAATATCTCCTGTACACTGGGGACTGGGGAAAAATGTTGAATTCTAGATAGAGATTCGAGGGTGGACACCCACACTTCCCCTGACAGGGGCTCTTTGTGCTAGCTCCTTGGTTACAGTTGTTCCACCCTGCAACATCATGTCCGCTAAAAATCTTGAAACCGCGGATCCTCTCAGTTGGACACTTACAAAGAATCTGATGAGCCATGTCTTCGGCTGTGCAGCATTCCCCACAAGATGGTGATTTGAGTCCGTGTGCTCGTTAGTTTTATAGTCACCGACGTAGATTCATCCTCGAGATCCCTGTACAGAAATCGGCAGACCGTGAGTTGGTTTCTTGAAGGTTTCTCTCGGTTAGCACTTGGAATTTGCCTAGTGGTTGGGCAATATGGAAGTTAAGTTCTTTGGAGTAAATACATTCCATTGTTTTAGATCCATCCGTAAAAGTAGATATATAGGGTTGGGATAGTCAATCGCCTAGAACAGGGGTGGCCAACCCAAATGATCTTGCGGGCACTTTGGAAATACATCATAACTCCGCGGGCCGCATATAAAATTATATCTCCTTTATCAGATTGAGACCCCAGGACGAACCATGATACCAGACGAGAAGAGACGAGACCACACCACGGACATTGTATACCCCTACTTAATTTAATAACCTGTAGAATGTGATTCATGATCTAGTCTTACACGTGGAGATCCAGTGGAGACAAACCCTAGAAGGATCCCCATAACAGCTATAAGGGTGGTCTACATTGCGGTCGTACACGTGATTGAGTAGTACAATAGTGGTTGTGGAAAGTTTGATTTTGGTATCATCCACAATTGCGTGAAAATGTCGATGACCTAAATGCCAAGGAAATTTACAAAAAAGAAAAACACCATTTTTCCCATTAACCCCATATGAGAAAACTCATAGCCAGACAGTTAATGATAGTTCCTTTACTCAAGGGATTTAAGTATTTAGCTTATTTACATAGATTATTTTTTAAATTTAAATGAAGTTATTAAGTAATAACCTTTAATTGTTACACTCGTCAAATCGTTGAAGAGAAATGCAAAGAACGTGAGACAAGAGAAAGAAAAGTAATAGAGGCGCATTTTCCGCCGTGATGTACCTAATCAATAATTATATTAAAATTTCCTGGAGATCTAGAAGAAATAATTTTATGATTGCGTCATTCCTATTTACAATGTAATGCATTTCAGGTAAGAATTTTACATATCAGTAGATGATCAGCGTTAATAAACAGCGCAACCACTTCCATTCTGAAAATGTTACATGCATTGGCAATTAAAATTGATAAATAATTAGCTAATATTTTCATAAAATTATCATCAATGTGATTCCCTTTTTGGGTATTTTGAAATATCAGTATTTTCTCCCTAATTAGCAATCGTGTATTCTGTTGAGTTTCGGTAAGAAGTCATTTGAATTTCGACTGTATAAATCAAGTTCCGAGCTTCTCAAGTGGAGAAATTATGCATTTAAATATGAATTAATTAATGCACGTCAGGTGTATTGATTTAAGCTTTAATTAATTCGTTTAGTGTTATATATTTTACATAGAAGTCCACATTTTATGTCTATTTCATAAATTAGGTTAAAGTGCCTTAATTAAATACATAAATAATTTAATTTGACGTAGGGTACGCTCAGTTTATTACCGTAACATAAGAATGTTATATAAATTTGGAAGAAACATATTTTGAGTGCTTAATTATTATTTGTACAGACGCAGACGGCATTATTACTGTTTATTGTTACTTCTTCAATTTGTGTAGTATTGTTAAGTAATTAATCATAGAGATATTGAAACGAAGTGAGTTATTGTGCTTTTATTGAACTATATCAAAAGGATGTTATACTCACTCGAAATTGGTTAGCAACTCATATTCTTGTCAATAGTTTGAGGAAGAAATATTTGTAAATGTACGAGCCCAGAATCATATCATTTGGCCCAGTCATTGTTTTCTTTTTTATTGTATTTTAGAAGACTTTGATGAACACGAAAAGAAAAATCTATTGAATGCAACTATTATTATTGTAAATTGAAACATTGATATAACAATTTTTTACTAAAACTAATATTAGAAAGTATAAATTAAAAAACCTTTTGAGCTAAAATTTTATTTTTATTTTCTAATGGCTATCGATTTCGGTCTACACGTAGACCATATTCAGGCCATGCTGAAATTGACATTAATGAGTAACAAGGTAAGTGGAGTATTATGATTATATGTTACTCATTAATGTCAATTTCAGCACGGCCTGAAGATGGTCTACGTGTAGACCGAAATCGATAGCCATTAGAAAAATAAAAATAAAAATAAAATTTTAGCTCAAAAGGTTTTTAATTTATACAAATATAGGAGCTAATCATGGAGCAATTCATAAAAACTAATATTAGAAACCTAGAGATATGCACAGAACACTAAATTTAATGATAAAACAATGACTGGGCCAAATGTTATGATTCTGGGCTCGTATGTACAATGACTATTTTACATTTAGAGAACTGCATCTGAGTGAGCTTTATTCCATTCACATGTGGTATACTATTCATTACAATTGGGGACAATGGGCTAACAAAAATTCCTGGTAGATACACGAAGCACATACCTCCAGAAGTATTGGTGCCTGGTGGGAATTGTTGGTGAAACAATTTTAGGGCCGTTTATTTTTAAAAAATAATTTGATTAAAAGCCTAGAATTTGAACAGTTTGAAGTATGCTTCTGTTGAAGACAATATAGGTAGGTAGGTAGGTAGGTATAAAGTTTTCACTGTATACTGCAATTCACATTTATTGTGGATAATAAAATTATTGGTGTTTTTTATATCTTAGACTTACTGAGATCTAATGCCGACTCCTGATTCTGGATTTTTAAATTTCAAAACTGAAGCAAACATATCTGATGGATGTAAAATTTGTTATTTGGGGACATTTTTGAGATGATTCGTAAATCGTAAGTTTTCTACTATTATCCGAAGTTTCATTTCACCACCCTGACCTAAGACAAGAGTGAACTACCCTACTTTCCATTTATATCAATCTCTAAAAATAGAATAGACGTGACGATGTGTATTTATTTTGAAATCTATGTTAATAAATCGAAATACTAAAGTAACCTATGTGCAATTTTAGTGTGTCTTGTGTGTGGAATTTTTGGTCTATGCGCTGAAGGTGTAAACTATAACTCTTATTTAGGATACGCTGTCTTCTTTGCGTAACGTTTTAGGTATTATGCGAAAGAGAAAACGAAGTACAATGAACAGCATTAATCATTTCCCAGGAAAATATCTACGCACTTCTACCGGTTCGCAATAAACCTAATTTTTCTATAAAACACTTGTACGAAATGGTGTCTTGATACCTATCTAACAAAAGAAATGCAGAATTAATAAAGTCGTCGGTCATTGAGAATAAATTCTTAAAATGGAAAATACAAAGGACATTTGTTTCCCTGTTTGAGATTATTCCGGTCACTTGAAGATCGCCTTTGGGAAAAAAAAACTTTTAGAAGCTATAAATATATCGCAAAACTCTGTTTTCCTTGCATACATTATACATCACTATTTAATATTTATGGCAGGGCGAGATGTGATGGAATAGTGAAATAATTCCACACGTACCTATATTGTTCCTTCGCCTTATATAGGTTTTAATACTAATTCGGTGTTTCCGAACCATCACGTTCGGCAGACATGTCTTAGGTTTTAATGAAAGCATTAATAACCATTTGTGATTATAAAAAATGTTCACTTGTGTATGTGTTGAGTTTATAATAAAAGCGGAACGCCTTTTTGATAAGAAACTTCATCTTTTGAAACGTCTGCTGAAATTATATCTAAATTTTATTTTTTCTGTACTGAAAGGCGCCGGAAGTGCTTTTTTTGTTTATAGCAAAATGCTTTTATGTAACACATATCTGAGTTGATATATCGTTTGATCTTGCGATCCATCACAGATACTCTATACACCACCATCGATTTAATATTCATTTGTATTACTTTTGTTGGTTAATGCCATCATAAACAGAGCCGACATAATGAATAAAAATATATACTCTTGAAATAAAGAATAGAATTACGTTAACTAATATACTTATTTAGATCGACCAGTTTTGAAGGAAAGAACATTATGGCGTCGCACTAGATAT